>JAOTQG010111892.1:16490-35300 GCA_025631175.1 Iris virginica
TAATCGATCCTACAACTTTTCATTTCCGCTTCAGTTAATTTGCTTGTTTTTTCATTCTTATTTTCAAACTACATGAAGTATGATCAATTCTGACAGCTTGGTGAATCTGCAGGTGTAATCGATCCTACAACTTTTCATTTCCGCTTCAGTTAATTTGCTTGTTTTTTCATTCTTATTTTCAAACTACATGAAGTATGATCAATTCTGACAGCTTGGTGAATCTGCAGGTGTTTGTCGCCCTTCTCCGGACTTGCCAGCCAGAGAATAAAATGTTGGTCAAGCAAGCCCTTGATATATTAATGCCAGCACTTCCACGTAGATTGCCTCTTGGAGATAATTCCCGTATGCCAATCTGGATTCGTTACACAAAAAAGATTCTGGTTGAGGAAGGTCACTCGATACCTAACCTGATTCACATTTTCCAACTAATTGTCCGCCATTCTGATCTCTTCTACAGCTGTAGAGCTCAGTTTGTACCGCAGATGGTTAATTCTTTGAGCCGCCTTGGTTTGCCGTATAATACTACTTCGGAGAACAGGCGTTTGGCAATTGAACTTGCTGGGTTGGTAGTCAGTTGGGAGCGGCAAAGGCAAAATGAAATTAAAACAGTGACTGATAGTGATATCCCTAGCCAGAATAGTGATGCATATACTCATGGCTCCTCTGGCGTAGATTCTAAGCGTTCAGTTGATGTATCGGCATTTTCTGAAGATCCGAGCAAGCGACTAAAGGTTGAACCTGGTCTTCAGTCTCTTGGCGTCATGTCACCTGGTGGTTCCTCTTCAATCCCTAGCATTGAAACACCAGTATCTGGTGGACAACCTGACGAAGAATTCAGGCCGAATGCTGCTATGGAGGAAATGATCATAAATTTTCTTATAAGAGTAAGGTTTTCCTTGCTTAGAGTAAACATATTTGTGTACTAAGTCGAGTTTGCAGTTGATTGTTATCTGCGTTTCTTTAATTAATTAAACGAACCTAGAAAGTGCAATGCATTGTTTTTCTAATTCCACTGTAGTCTGTGAATCTCCTGTAATTAGTGTTTTCCTTGTTATTGGATTGATTTGCTTCAGGAAAATAGCTTTTGTCAGAGGCGCATTTCGTGCTTTCTGGCTTTTGCATTTTAGCTTATATCTGAAAAACCTTCCCTATTAACTTTATTTTGTGTTTAAATTTTATATGATTTTTGTTCTTGTTCTTGTATTTATTAGTTCTTATCATTATTATAGTTATTTTCCATTACATCTGTAGATTTGGATCCTTACACCTCAGACATTGTAATACATAAACTCTCCTATCTTTCTCTGCTTATTTCTTCTTCTGAGCATTTCCTACTGCTATTCACTTTGGTATTCTGATTGTAAATAGGTAGCATTGGTGATAGAGCCAAAGGACAAGGAAACGAGTCTCATGTATAAACAAGCTCTAGAGCTCCTGTCACAAGCTTTGGAGGTGTGGCCGAATGCTAATGTGAAATTCAATTATCTTGAGAAGCTGCTAGGCAGTATTCAGCCTTCTCAGTCCAAGGACCCGTCTACAGCTCTTGCGCAGGGTCTGGATGTGATGAACAAGGTTTTGGAGAAACAACCACATTTGTTCATACGGAATAACATTAATCAGATTTCTCAAGTATGTATTTTTATAGAAGCTTATTTCTCTCAGATTCTTATATTTGATTTTATCTCCTCCATCATTTATTGCTACATGCTTGCAGATTCTTGAGCCGTGTTTCAAGTATAAAATGATAGATGCGGGAAAGTCGTTGTGCTCTCTGTTGAAGATGGTTTTTGTTGCCTTTCCTTCAGAAGCAGCTAGTACTACACAAGAAGTGTTATCGTTATACAGAAAAGTTGAGGAGCTTATACAGAAGCACCTTCAATCAGTTGCAGCTCCTCAGAATGCTGCTGAAGATAACCCTGCTTCAATGATTAGCTTTGTGTTGTATATCATTAAAACCTTGGCAGAGGTGCAAAAGAATGTTATTGATCCTTTTCATTTTGTTCGTGTCCTTCAGCGTCTGGCTCGTGATTTGGGATCGGCACCTGGTTCTTACGTGCGACAAGTAAGCCATTGTTTCCCCTTGCAATTTTTCTTCAACAAATTTTAACATGTGATTTTCCTAATATGCAGTATAGATATGGAATATGGATCAATTGAACGTTGAAATTCATGGATATAAAGCCCCTATTTTGTTCATCATTATTGCGAGCTATCACCCTTTTCTCCAAATGGTTGGTGGTGCGATTGGAAGCAAAACCAGATTTATTGCCTCATTAAGACTATCTGTCTACGATGAGACTGTCTTACCATGTTCATTGTTTATAAGTACTGTCATTATGACTGCTTGTTAGCATACTGATTTCTTTTTGGTTCGCTTGGGCTATGGACTCTATTCATCATAGTCAGCTATTCTAAACCCATGATATAGATCAGTCATCACCCTTGGAGCCATCCATTCAAGATGGATAACTCACTTAAGTTTGTGGTATGATAGGATCTTGTTGTGTATGTGTGGGTTTGCGGTTGTAATATACTCCACCCTCTTTACCCATCATTTCCTGTGTAAGTGGTTGTATTAATCTGTTTTAAACTCAGTTGGTGCATGGCTGTGTTTTGTGTTTCATGTTAGTGTTTCTCTGCAATTTTTTCTTCTGTGAAGATATTGTCCCAGACATTTTTGGTATTTGTGCACATGTGATAGTATGGTGTGCTTGTTTTCTCACTTCATGTTTTTGTTTTGTGGATCTTCATGTATCTCATAGTTCCTTACTTCAGGGCCCGAAAACAGATCCAGATTCTGCAGTCAGTTCTTCTCGTCAAGGTGCTGATGTTAGTGTAGTCATAGCTAATCTCAAAGCTGTCTTGAAACTTATTGGTGAGAAGGTCATGCTTGTCACCGAGCTCAAGAAGTCTGTTACACAGATTCTGAATTCCTTGCTATCTGAGAAAGGAACTGATCATACAGTACTTCTATGCATACTTGATGTAATAAAGGGATGGATTGAAAAAGATTTTGGCATGCCCGGAATGTCTACTGTCTCAAGTTCTTTTCTCACTCCAAAGGAAGTAGTTTCTTTTCTAGAGAAGCTTTCTCAAGTTGATAAGCAGAGCTTTTCCCCAAGTTCTCTTGAAGAGTGGGACAGGAATTATCTTGAGCTTCTTTATGGACTTTGTGCTGATTTGAATAAGTAAGTAAACTCTGTCAAATTTTTTTTTCTTAATTTTAAATTAAAATCTTGACGAGTTCATTAATGCTAATGCCTTAATTAACTCCTAGGTATCCTCTGGCCCTACGCCAAGAAGTGTTTCAGAAGGTAGAAAGGAAATTTTTACTTGGTCTAAGGGCAAAAGATCCGGAAATGAGGAGGAAGTTCTTCTCTCTTTATCATGAATCTCTTGCAAAAACACTATTCACTAGGCTGCAATATATTATTCAGGCGCAGGACTGGGAAGCTTTGAGTGATGTCTTCTGGCTCAAGCAAGGCCTTGATCTTCTTCTTGCCATCTTAGTTGAGAATAAGCCTATTACACTTGCTCCAAACTCAGCCAAGGTGCCCCCCCTACTAGTATCGGGTTCTCATACCGATTATTCTGGGGTTCAACCCATGGTTACTGACGCATCTGATGTTCCAGAGGATGCTCCTCTAACTATTGATGCTCTTGTTTCAAAGCATAGCAAGTTTCTGAATGAGATGAGCCAACTTCAGGTAATGTGTGTCGGCATTTGGTTCTTCTTCATAAATTATAGGTTTAAGAGGTACATGTCGATTTTGAATCATGGTTGAAAATGCATTCTCTTGTTTAAGATGAAAACTAATGAAGTAGTTAGGTGTGATGTAAGGATAATATACTCTTGGTAATGTTGGTATGAAAGCAGTATTCTGTTTGTTATATTCCCTGTTTTCTGGACCAAAGAGTCCAGGTTCCTTTTTTAAAAGTCAACATGCATGCACCTAAATATTTCGTGTTGCAACTTTTGAATTTTATAAAAATGACAATATGAATTCAATTTTGGTCAAAATGTAACTAAGTGGCCAAAGAAGATCAAAAGTGGATTCTTTGCCTGAAATAGAGTGATCTAATATTGTGGTATTTATTTCAATCTAGTGACCACTAAAGCAGAAGGCATCCAGTTATTAGAAATTTTTTCTAATGTCCTGATAAATTTTCTTAGCATTTGTGAAGTTGCGTTCTCTTTTATGAGGGCCAATAAATTTTTGGCATCCCAGTATACGATGGCGCACCTTTGTAGAATTTAACATGACAACGTTGTTTTTGACTTTATATTTCTTCTATCAGGTTGCTGATTTGGTCATTCCGTTGAGAGAGCTGGCCCATACAGAAGCAAATGTTGCATATCATTTGTGGGTGTTGGTGTTTCCCATTGTCTGGGTGACTTTACGTAAGGAGGAACAAGTGGCACTTGCGAAGCCAATGATAACTCTCTTATCAAAAGACTACCACATGAAGCAGCAGGGAAGCAGACCAAATGTTGTGCAAGCTCTTCTAGAGGGGCTCCAATTAAGCCACCCTCAACCTCGAATGCCGAGTGAGCTCATCAATTTTATTGGAAAAACTTACAATGCGTGGCACATTGCTCTGGGTCTACTGGAAAGTCATGTAATGTTATTTTTAAACGACACAAAGTGCTCAGAGTCCCTGGCTGAACTCTATCGTTTGCTTAACGAGGAAGATATGAGGTACGGACTGTGGAAGAAACGGTCGATTACAGCTGAAACTAGAGCTGGGCTTTCACTTGTTCAGCATGGCTACTGGCAGCGAGCCCAAAGTCTCTTTTACCAAGCCATGGTTAAGGCCACTCAAGGCACTTACAACAACACTGTTCCAAAGGCTGAGATGTGTCTTTGGGAAGAGCAGTGGCTATTTTGTGCTAACCAACTCAGTCAATGGGACGTGTTGGTTGACTTTGGCAAACTAGTTGAGAATTATGAAATTTTACTTGATAGTCTCTGGAAGCAGCCAGACTGGGCCTATTTGAAAGACCATGTCATCCCAAAGGCGCAAGTGGAAGAAACTCCAAAACTTCGTATCATCCAAGCTTATTTTGCTCTTCACGAGAAAAATACGAATGGTGTTGGTGACGCAGAAAACATAGTGGGAAAAGGTGTGGACCTTGCTCTGGAACAGTGGTGGCAGTTGCCGGAGATGTCTATTCATGCAAGAATTCCTCTCTTGCAGCAATTCCAACAGCTCGTTGAAGTGCAAGAATCAGCCAAAGTTATTGTAGATATTGCTAATGGGACTAAACTCTCTGGAAGTTCTAATGTTGGGGTACATGGTGGTCTATATGCAGATCTTAAAGATATACTTGAGACATGGAGACTCAGAACTCCAAATGAGTGGGACAGTTTGTCTGTTTGGTATGACTTACTTCAGTGGAGGAATGAAATGTATAATGGAGTAATTGATGCATTTAAAGATTTTGGTACTACAAATTCTCAACTTCATCATCTGGGTTACCGTGATAAGGCATGGAATGTTAACAAACTTGCCCACATGGCCCGTAAACAGGGTCTCCAAGATGTCTGTGTATCCATTTTGGAAAAGATGTATGGTCACTCAACTATGGAGGTGCAGGTATGTAGGTTTTTGCATCCTTCTATTTCATCTTCTGTTTTCAGGCCCGGAGAGCTGGCTAAAGCATCTCACGAGTTTTCTTGGGATTGTTTGCAGGAAGCTTTTGTTAAAATAAGAGAACAGGCAAAGGCATATCTTGAAATGAAGGGGGAGCTCACCAGTGGCCTGAATTTGATTAATAGTACCAATCTGGAATATTTTCCTGTTAAACACAAAGCAGAAATATTCCGTATTAAGGGTGACTTTCTGTTGAAGCTAAATGATTGTGAAGGTGCCAATCTCTCTTATTCAAATGCCATCAGCCTGTTCAAGAACCTGCCTAAAGGGTGGATTAGCTGGGGAAATTACTGTGACTTGGTATTTCACTTTCCATTTGCTTAAAGATATCATCGATTTTGCTGATAACTTATCTTACAATGGTGGCTATATGTTCTAGGCTTACAAAGAAACACACGAAGAGATTTGGCTAGAGTATGCTGTAAGCTGCTTTCTCCAAGGTATCAAATTTGGCATTCCTAACTCCAGAAGCCATCTAGCTCGTGTCTTATATCTTCTCAGCTTTGACACTCCCAATGAACCCGTGGGGAGAGCATTTGATAAGTACTTGGATCAAATACCACATTGGGTTTGGCTTTCATGGATTCCACAGCTTTTACTTTCTTTGCAGAGGTCAGAAGCCCCACATTGCAAACTTGTTCTACTCAAAGTTGCCACTGTCTATCCCCAGGTGATTGTTTAGTGTTTCTTCAGGAGTCGTATACTATTCTGCTGTCCTGTGCATCTCTAAATTGTTTATTTTTTTCCGGTTCAGGCATTATATTACTGGTTGCGCACGTATTTGCTTGAACGACGTGATGTTGCAAATAAATCTGAATATGGAAGAATAGCCATGGCTCATCAAAGAATGCAGCAAAACATCTCTGGTACAGGCACAGGCATTGGTTCGGTGGGCTTGGCTAATCAGGGTGGGGTTTCTGTAGCCTCTGACAACCATATCCATCATGGTAACCAGTCTGGTGGTGGTGTTGGGCCCCATGATGGTGGAACCTCACAGGTTCAAGAACCTGAAAGGTCTGCATCTGTTGAAGGCAATGTGCTCTCCGGGAATGACCAGCCTTTGCAGCAGAACTCTTCTACTATCAATGACGGTCAGTTAAGGCGTAATGGTGCCCTGGGTTTGGTTGCCTCTGCTGCTAGTGCTTTTGAGGCTGCAAAGGATATAATGGAGGCACTTAGAAGCAAACACACTAATTTGGCTAGTGAACTTGAGGTGACTAATTTGGCCATTGCTAGATTCAGCTATTCTGTTGATTCTCTATATTCCGACAGACCAGCCATTACCTTGATACACACACACACACACACACACATATATATATATATATATATTCACCCATAAACAGATACCAAAAATACACTTCCTAATTTATTTGAATTCCTTCTTAAGTCCCTAAAATTAGAACTCAAATTTAATGATGAGATTTCTCCTAAAAGTTCCTTTTTTGAAATTTCTGTTTGGTTGATTCCTTGATTCTTCTGTCTATAGAGTTCCTTGAAAATCTCTGTTATTATATAATCCTAATCAATTCTAGAGTCCCTTGAACATGTTCAAGAATTTCTCATTACAATGTCCTATGTAAATACACACACATGCATGCATGCAACATTATATATTCCACATACAAACAAAGCTACAGATGTAAGATTGTAGTCTTTTTATGGTAAGTTAAATGAACTTTGATTTTGAAGGAAACTTCGATCTTTGCAGATTTTGCTCACAGAAATTGGTTCGAGGTTTGTTACCCTACCAGAGGAGAGGCTACTTGCAGTGGTCAATGCGCTGCTGCACCGTTGTTATAAGTATCCAACAGCCACTACAGCGGAGGTTCCTCAGTCCCTCAAGAAGGAGCTATCTGGTGTTTGCCGGGCTTGCTTTTCGGCAGATGCTGTTAATAAGCATGTCGAATTTGTGAGAGAATACAAACAAGATTTTGAGCGTGACCTTGATCCAGAAAGCACTGCTACATTCCCAGCCACTCTTTCTGATCTAACTGAAAGGTTAAAGCACTGGAAAAATGTTCTCCAGAGCAACGTTGAAGATCGGTTTCCAGCTGTACTGAAACTGGAAGAAGAAAGCAGGGTGTTGCGCGACTTCCATGTAGTTGATGTGGAGGTTCCAGGTCAATACTTTACTGATCAAGTAAGTTAATGTAGGATCAATACAAGTATATTTGCAAAAAAACTGAAACTCTTTTGGTAATAACTGAAATTACACATCTCAATAACATGTGGTTGTAAAAGTTACTTTGATTGGGAGCCCAATTATCATGGATACTGGATACAATTGGTAAATCTTCGGAAGGCAACTTGAACATTCGCCGCCTCTTGATGGTTTTTCATGAAAATTGAACCTCTGTTGGCTGAAAATCGTGGATTTACTTCTTGTAAGCAAAGCATACTACTAATTATCCCTTTTGTGAAAGATTTATTGAACAAAATTGATTCATTTGGCACACGTTCATACTTTTTGCTAGGTGTTCCTCAATTAAAACGCCAAAATGGTAATATTTGAATAAACCTTCGGTTTATTTGTTTCTAATTGGTGTTTGTGGACATTATGTGAGGGCATTCTATGACTACCATTGTTATCTTTTTTGATAGAATCTGTATGATGCTTCTTCTTTTAGTCTCTCCCCTCTGTGATCATCTCAGGTTTCAATACTTCCGATGTTCATTTGTAATGGCGAGTTAATCTTCGTTGAGGTTTCAGAAATGTTTTTGTTATTCCATGTATATGGTCTGCAAGACGCCTCTTTTCCTCCCTGTGGACCCCTTTTATCTTCTTCATCTTTGTTTCTTTCCTTAAAAAAGAATGGGCAGATATTTAATTGTTTTACTTAAAAAAATTGATGTATAGTGTAATATGAACTTGACGGTGTAAGTTCAGACATTTTGCCTTTTGGCATTTCACTTGCCAGATGAACTAAATAATATTGACACTCATATTGGGTGGTGGGAGTAACATTTATTTTAAGTGGGTTTAGTAAATTGTGTTAAGTCCCAAACCAGTGATTTGACCATATTTTTGTTGGTGCTTCTTATTTATGTGTAATTTGTGGTTTAGACTGTTATGATTTATGCTGTCTCTGGTTAATTTTTTATCGCAGGAAGTGGCACCTGATCATACTGTAAAGTTAGATAGGGTTGGAGCTGATATTCCTATTGTGAGACGGCATGGGAGCAGTTTCCGTCGCCTAACTCTAATTGGATCCGATGGCTCTCAGAGGCATTTTATTGTCCAGACCTCTTTGACACCCAATGCTAGGAGTGATGAACGTATTTTGCAGCTTTTCCGTGTGATGAACCGGATGTTTGATAAGCACAAGGAGTCAAGGCGCCGCAATATAAGCATTCACACACCAATTATTATTCCTGTTTGGTCGCAGGTAGTGTCTTCATCCTTTACTTGTTTTCCTTCTTCCTTTACTTGTTTTTCTTCATTTCCCTCTCGTTGGACGCTCTGATGTATTCTTTGTGGAGATACATACGATTGTTTCTTTATTTGTATCAACTTTGAATTACTAGTGTTGCATGTTTACTAGCCTGCAGTTGATGGTGTCATAAGTACCTTAGGCTTTACAAACTGACCTTTTTAGCTGATGCTGATTTGTGGCTCTAAACTAGGTCCGGATGGTAGAGGATGATTTAACATACAGCACTTTTCTTGAGGTATACGAGAACCATTGTGCAAGGAATAACAAAGAGGCAGACCAGCCCATAACTTATTTCAAAGAGCAGCTGAACCAAGCTATATCTGGCCAGATATCGCCTGAAGCTGTTGTAGATCTTCGTCTCCAAGCATATAATTATATTACAAAAGATTACGTCTTTGACAGTATATTCTCCCAGTACATGTACAAAACTCTGCTGAGTGGAAATCATATGTGGGCATTCAAGAAGCAGTTTGCTATTCAGTTGGCCCTCTCTAGTTTCATGTCGTTCATGCTACAAATTGGGGGAAGATCTCCTAATAAGATTTTATTTGCCAAGAATACTGGGAAAATATTTCAGACTGATTTTCACCCGGCGTATGATGCCAACGGAATGATTGAGTTCAATGAACCAGTGCCTTTTCGATTGACAAGAAATTTGCAGGCATTCTTCTCCCATTTTGGCGTTGAAGGCCTTATTGTGTCTGCCATGTGTGCAGCAGCACAGGCTGTGGTTTCACCCAAGGTTATTATTTTTATTTTTTATTTGGAACTATGGTTTTGTATGTTAACCAAAAATTCTCTCCTTTGCATTTGCCTTTGTACACAGCTGAAATGCTTTTGTCAAATCGTCGTTTCAGCAAAGCCAGCATTTGTGGCATCATTTAGCTATGTTTTTCCGTGATGAACTACTATCATGGTCTTGGAGAAGACCTCTTGGTATGCCCTTGGCTCCTGTTGTTGGTGGCGGTAGCTTGAACCCGATCGACTTTAGACAAAAGATCTCTACAAATGTTGAGCATGTTATTGGTCGAATTAATAGCATAGCCCCACAGTACATATCTGAAGAGGTATGCGTTTGCCTTTATTAATTGTTTATTTTGATGCCAAGTTTCTTTTTTCCTTCCACTTTTTAGGTTTTATTACATTTCAGCCCCGTGCAAGCCACCTATTGCGTTATGTAAATGAAGCTCTTAAGAGCCAAGGAATTAAATAGACCATCACCACCATGTATCGGTGTTCAACTGCGGTAGCAGCAAAACCAGCCTCAGTTTCACTCCATTTTGGGGTTGTATAGCGCAATCCTAATGAAATGGAAGGTTACTCGCTTGAAACTGCTGAAACTACTGTCCAGTGTAATGTTTGTCGTGACCATGATGGACATCATTTAAACATCTGTCAATATGGGTTGAATTGGTTGAGTTGCAACAAATAACAAGTTGTAATGGGTTCAACCTATTGTAACCCATTTAATTAACCGATCAACTCAATTGTGTAATAAATGGGTTAACTTAAACTCGAATTACCCTATTGGATACTATTTAGCACTAACATATATATATATATATATATATATATGTATATATTTTATACATTCTAATACGCATTTGCGATGAAATGAGTTAAATTGGATTGAGCTGCGTAGCAGATTAAAGTAGAGTGGGTCGATTTTACCCATTTTGAGAGACCTAACATTAGTACATAATGGTGTTGAGGCCGTATTTTCCTAAAGCCACAATTTTTATTGCATATCCTTGTGTCAAATATAATTAGGTATCCAGATTTTCCGTTCCAATTTATAAAACTAGCTAACTCATGATTGTTATAGTTTTAAGGGTTAATAATCATTGGAAAAGTAAGATCTCTTCTAAACTAAAGCTAAATAATGAAACTATTAATGAAATTGGGTTGTTGATTGGGGGAAAAAGAATCATGTAGTGTGACAAATTTGTTAGGTTATGTCTTTGTACAGACTGCCACTAGGTTGGTTGTATAGGGCCGAATAGGTACATGTTTATTTTATATATTTATTTATTTACTAGGGTTTGTGGTGGGTGCTTTTGGGTAGTTTTGTAATGATGGTAAAACATACTCCCTTCGTTCCAACCTTTTAGAAATTATAAATTGTTTCAAAATAATTGTCCTTTTACAAATTTATGCTCTATTTCAAAATTGCCCTTTACTTTCAAACTATTAATTAAGGAAGAATTTGAAGAGACTTTTAACTGTAGAGTATTAATTGAAGGGCAAAAATGGAATAATAGAAGATAATTAATGAAAATCTTGATTTTTGTGCTTCATCCTCAAAAGTCCACTATTGTGGAACGGATGAAATTGCTGGTAAGAGAAAGGAAGAGAAATGATGGGGCCAATGCGTGTCGGTTGGAAACTAGGCAAAACAACAAATAACAAAAACAAAGCCGTAGTCCAATTACGTTGGATCGGTTACATGAATCATTTTCTTGCATTCCATGTTAACATTAGCCAACCCCCCCTCGGGCGTGATTAAGAGTATTATCATCACACTTCCTAACAAGAGAACTAAGGGGCCTAGCCTATGTTGTTCGTTACAAATCCTTTTTTCTAATTTACCGCACATCCTTCTAACAATTTGCATTTTTGCTACACTCGTCTTGTTAGCACGACATGCAAATGAACTATCAAAATCGTAAACTGCATGGTTCAAGATTCGCCGACATTTCTTGCTTTCAGCTGCTTATTCAATTCCAACTTCTCTTCATATATGAAATCTTCCCTCTCGGTCTCGAGCGTTCACCTACTATTTTCTTTTCTGTACTTTTCAGGATGAAAATGCGGTGGAGCCACCACAATCAGTGCAACGGGGTGTGACGGAGCTAGTTGAAGCTGCCCTTACTCCAAGGAACTTGTGCATGATGGATCCTACGTGGCATCCCTGGTTCTAGTTCTATAAACCCTTGTAAATGAATATAGGTGGCCAGTCTAGCAGAGGATTTGAAACAGCTTTTTCTTACAACTTTATGTCAATGGTGGCCAACTGAATTTTTTTATTTTGACTGCTCTAGTAATTTTTGGGTCACCCAATGTGAAAATGAAGTTGTCATCTTATCCTTGCAGATGTTGAATGTAAATATTATATCAATGCAAAGTCAAAGTTCCATCTATGTTGCCTGTTGTTTTAAAGTAGTTCAGAATATTGGCTTGTTCGTGAGCCGTTTGATCTTATATAGGCTTGCTAAAGATGTATAATGTCACAAACTTTGAATATGAACCGTAAACTTTCCCAATTTCTATTTTCTGTTTTAGGTTCAATATCTATAAATCAAAATCAGAATCACCCGCAGAAGTCTCCGTGACTCTCTCTCTAAAAAAAAAGCGTTGAAACTTTAAATATATATATATATATATAGGAAAATGATCAGCTATAAATCATAAATATCGCACAAACGTACGAACTGTTTTATCTTAGTACTTTTTTGTTGTATATTCGTTAATTTTGTTGTATCTTAATTTTTTTTGTTGTATCTTAATAAGATCACGTTGTATGTTATTATGTTTTTGTTGTATCTTCGTATCTTAGTTAGTTTTTATATATTTACGAACATGTTGTATCTTAGTATATTCTTGTTATATCTTAATTGATTTTCTTACAAAAATTTTTGTTTTGGATATTTATTTTACAAAACAACAAAAATGTACTAAAATACAATTTTGATACAACTGGTTCGTACGATTTGTACGAAAAAGTGGTTTATAGTGGAATAAGCCCCTATATATATAAGAAGGTGCTCAAATAAAAATCAATTCTATATAGGAATCAATTTTGATGGTTTGATTATACACAGATTAATGGTTGAGATTATATTCATAATTAAAATACTAATGGTGAATTTGTAATTAAATAAAAAATTTGAGCAATTTTGTCAATTGAAAATTGACATAGGTGTGAACACAAATATTTATTTTTCACCTTAAATTTTAAACGTAAATATTTAATGATTTATAACTCCAAAATAAAATATAAAAATATGTACTTGTTCGTAATTAAATTTTCTTTAAAACGAGATCCATCATGAATATGTTTTAAGATCAAACAAAAATTCGTTCATAATGAATTCACGATATTCAAACGCAGTATTATATTAGTTACTGTGTCGTTCGAGACACAGTAAAATTTTTACTATGTCTTGAGTGACACAGTAGCAAATTTATTATCGTATCATGAGTACTTTTCAATTTGATTAGGTTTTTGATCATAAAGATGGTATTTACATGAAAGACAATAATTAGAAATAATACAGTAACAAACTTGCTAATAAATTGTGAATAAATCACAAGACACAGTATCTAATGAGTTACTATGTCTTCAATGACACAGTAGATAATTTAATATTGTGTTCAAGAAACGTGACAAACTATGAACGATTTTTTTTTTCTGTTTCTGAACATATTAATGATGGATCTTTTTTAAAAGAAAATTTAATTACGAGCACGTACATATTTTTAGATTTTATTTTGGAGTTATGAATAATGAGATATTTGCGTTTAAAGTTTAAGGTAGAAAATAAATAATTGTGTTCACACCTAGCACAATGACAGTAATACCCTTGTTGTTCAATAAATTGCGTTCACACTTAATTAAATCTCAGCTGTTTATTTTTCTAATCCAATGACTAAGATTGATTCATATAGTTCCTATTTATTTAGATTCTCATTGGAACGCGCTCCTATATATATTATAATTTAGGGCGATTGATAGTGACATTCATAACAATTAAAATCACAAATCCCAAAAAATCAAATTTCTGCGTATACTCTGACTAGCAGCTCCGCCCTTCTATGCACTCACTGCCAAAACTCAAAAGCGAAGCAGTCCCCCTTTTTTATTAAAGTGAAGTAGACAAGGTGACAACAAATTGACTTCAAAAAATTTCCACAAAATTCTAATAACTCCTCCTTAAATTCAGCCAAATTGAGTACAAATTAGAAACAATAGAGACATTTAGATCCGATTATGAAAACTACATATATTAATATGAAGTAATATGATACTGTTTACAATATGAATATAAGATGATATGAGTGATATGAGTTTATTAATTAAAAGACTAAATTACCCTCATGATATGAAAGGTTTTAATGTGATATGAGGAAAGAGAATGTGATGTGAAAGATTTGAATGTGAGGAGAAAATTGAGGAAAAATGAGAGAGAATGTGATGCGAAATGTTTGAATTGATTTGTAAGAGTGTGTAGGTATAGAGGTAATAGAAGGAACGTGTTTGATATTGATATATGATATTAGATGATATTTGAGTGTGATATTGATGATATTAGTGATGTTAACGATATTAGTGATATAGGTGATATGTGGTAATGTTAGCTTCGTGATCTGATCCTTAAAAATATACTCCACCAAAAATATAAATCTAACATTAGATACAAAAATGAATTTAATAACTAACTTACACCTCAAATGTACTCCACCTTGAATTTAATGTAGAAATATGAACAGAGGCGGAGCCAGTAATATTTTGAGGTGGGGGCGAAATTCGACGGGGGTTCGGGGGCAGAGCCCCCATAAAAAATTTACCTTTCAGACAACTCGTTGTGTGGATCGGAGATGAAAACACAAAAAAGGAATTCACATTCATTTTATAACAACTACGAGAAATTGGGAACAAAACGACATTGTTTTGTTTTAAAAATTCAATGTTTGTGTTAAATTTTTCAAAAACATAAAAAGAAAAGAACTAAACTGAGTTTCGTCGAAGAAGAATAGATAAGACGAAGAAGACGAACGGGGGCCAAAAATCTTGAAAAACCTCCATAATTTTTGACGACCGCTACTATTAATAAATAAATTTTCACCACGGTGGGGGCGGCCGACCCCGCTCGCCCCCACCTAGCTCCACCCCGGAATATGAGAGAAAAAAAGAAGAAAGATACCATTTAAAATAAAGACTTTGTTTTTAGATCTATAGAAAAAAAGGTAGAAAGAAAAAGAAAAAAATGTAGAGAGAGAGCATGGTGGTGTTGTTCTATTTGGTGGTGGGTTAAAGAGGAGAGGGAGAGAGAGGTGGTGATTTGGACCTTAGTTTTTGACGGTGACGGTTATCAATGGTGGTTAGGGTTGGTGCACCGGTGGTGATCATGTCTACGAAACAGTGAGAGGGGAGGAAAATGTTGGTTGCGGTGGTGGCGTTGGGCATTGTTTATTCCGATTTTGGATGAGGAAAGGGAGCGTTGGTGTTGGTGGAGTCGCTGGCGATGGGCGGAAGGTGAGGCAGGTGAGAGAAGAATGGGTTAAATGGGAAAATTTAGGGTGTTCTTGGCTTTTATAGTAGGTTAAATATATTGGGCTGGTATATTTTTAAATTGGGCTGATGTTGGGCAAAATTTTTCCAGAGTTGTAATATATTGGACCAGATCTGGAAAATTTATTAATTATGTTGAGCTCATTTTTATTGAATTTCATTAATTATAATTCAAAGAAATTATTATATAAATTTAATTAATTAAAAGTTTGATAATTAAATGATTAATTATAATCAAATTTACTTTTTACTATTTGAATATTAAAATTTTTTTGTAAATTTTTTAATTAATGTTATAGGTTCGTTAATAATGAATATGAAGATTTATAATGTCATTTTTATGAATCGTGAAATAATTTTTCTTTTGTATTTAGCATTGATCGATATTTAACATTTACGAGTCATTATTTTTAAATTAATTATTATTTAATCATACTTAACTATTACAATTAGGCAAGAAATACAAATAATAATTAGTATTTATGATTAGGTGATAAAATCAAAATAATAATTTGTCTACCTCTAAAAAGGAGGAAAGGAGAGCAACCAAAAAATCGGCATGTTATTTTTCGCATCGTGTCCTCGGACATGGGCATTTACTAGTATATATATATATATATATCATATGTAATTTTTTTTAATTCACGCTTTAATTTATTTCTTTTTCCGCTCCTTACTATCCAAACAATTGAATTCCTTATAAAAAATGATGAAGGATAAATAGCCAATTCTTGTTTTTGATTTGCTGCTTATTTTTTGGGCAATTTGCACCGCTGTGGGTCGGCCAATTTTCAATGTTTCTCGGGATTTGATTATTATACAATGCTTAATCATTTTGTCAAAGTTCATCCTTTTTATAAGAATAATATGATTATTTTGAATTTTAATTCATTAAATATAAGCTCTTTCATTTTTTTCTAATTTATATATTATTACGATTTAAATATATTAATTAATATTAATAGTTTCAAAAAATAAAGAAAGTCAAATTATTGTAAACATTTATTTATTTTCTTAAAATTTCCATAGATTAGATTGATTAGTATAGGTAATAAAAATATTAAATATTAAATAATAATATAAAGTAACCTAAAATATACTCCTTCCATTTTAAAATAAATATTTATGATAATGATATGTTAGCGAGGATAAAATATTACGTTTAGCATACTTATATATATACCCATGTACTATACCACGTTTTTTTAGATATGTCCCTTGAAAGGTTCCCTTTACTAATGAATAATACTAAGGTTTGGGTCACAAATTTAATTTATTATCATTTTTAGTTTTTGTGAGTCTCATCATTTCCTCTTTATCTCTCTCTACTTTTTCACTTTAATCATTATAAAATATCACATAAAATCACAAAAAATCGACTTACTAACTCGAAACTAAATAATTTTAATGCACACTAATGAGGGTCTAAGCAGATATAAAATAAGTAACTTTTTTTAACAAATAACTATTGAGTTAAACTAATTTGAAGATGTGTGGATCGAAATAAGATAAGTTAACTTAATTGTAGTAGATGATGTCAATTTTATATGTAAAAACTCTGAAAGATAATGGACATCAATTCGAAATTAGATTGCAGTATAACTGTAAAGATGGTGAACAGATAGAGTATGGGTTAGAGAGATTTGACATAAACAATTTTCAAATGGTTTCAAGCAACATGCAAGTACATTCACTCCTTGTTATCCTTTGATACACAAGACTTATTTCTTATTTAATAGCAATCTTTATTACAACTAACGAAACTCCCAAAGTTTCTTTCAGAGTGGTACATCCAACTATATTTCTACACAAACTAATCAACTTTACAAAAGAAAAGAAAATTCATTAGAAATTATACAATAATTGCTTCTTAAAATGCTTCTAAAGTAAGCTATAAGAAGCCTAATATAAATACATATTTATGAAGCTGGATCTTGAACACAGTAAAATGCTTCTTTGTAAGTTCAAGTCTTCAAATATAACTTGAACGAGTGAATTAGATTTGAGAAGTTTTTCTCTGCAGATCTCTAGATTCGTCTTTTATGCTTGTATGTAGGTTCTCAAAAGCTTATGGAATCCTACATGTGAGATGATATTTATAGGATTTGAGAAAATAGAGTTGTTGTGTCTGTTCACACACTTAACTATTTTCCACTTTTCAGAATATGGCTGCCCCGATGCTCATATGCTCCAGTTAGAAAATATCCCATGCAGTCTCTCTGCAGGATATGTAAGGTCACGGGTTAAGCATTCAAGTGCCCACATCCTCTTATTGCTCTCAATTATGCGATACGCCACACCTTTATTCGAGAATCATAGATCCACGACTGATATATCATGCTTTTTGATCTTAAAATAGATGTCGACGTTAAAACTTCCTAACTGTGTATCCCACAACAGAGGAATCTCGGGATCCTCCTCTAGCGAATTATACTCGCCTATATTGCGGTAAAAAAAACTATCCAACCTTGAAGTTGCATCATTAATACTGTCGTTAGTGCTCTCGTCCAACGGCACATATTCTTCATCAGTCCTCAAACTATCAGAGGAAGCCATCTCTTCTTCACTCTCTGCATTTTAATAATCTTCATTACGGTGTTCTTTCGCATGCTTATAACCAAATTTTTTGTGCCCACCTGAACTACTAATGTCATATACAGCCCCGCTTGTGTTCCCTCACACATACAGTTCGAATGTGCTAGAATAGTGATACGAACCAAGAATATGATGACGAATGTCAATTCTGGATAATTTTGAGAGTAGCAATATATGAACTGATAGTGTCGTCATCTCGAACACATATTGTCCCCCTAAAATTGCTGAATTCTGTCCACGCCAGACCAACTTTCAATTGTAGGACATTCCTATTGATGCCCATATATCTACATACCTCATCGTATAGCTGATCATAAGATAAGTGTCGATCGAAGGCATTATGACATCGACACATTTAATTTTTGCAACAATTACCCCGTTTGAGAGAGGTACAGGACTGCTCCAGTATATACTTAAAGAAAATATTTTGCCGTAGTACACCATATTAAAGCGAGGAAAATTTGAAAAGAGGAATTGCAAAATTTGAAGTTTCGAAGATGAAAGTGAGGAGAGTGTATGCAAATTAGCATGAGTTTGTTTCTGATTTAACGAGTAGCAGAATAGAGTATGTACTCCCTTCGTGATAGCAACCAACCAAGGGTAACCTCTGTTCATCCAAGTTTAAGAAATGCTCATTCAAAATAAAGACATGATCAAGGATTTATTTGGAAAATGCAAGCCGTTTAACCATGCAAGGAGCCTTGGCAAATTTGATTACTTCAAGTTGATCCATAGAAGAATCAAAATTTGATGATTGTGTTTGGATGGGTGATTTATTGATTTGATTTTGGGTTTTTGTAATGATTAAAGTAAAAAGTAAGAGAGAGATAG
>JAOTQG010111893.1:0-14243 GCA_025631175.1 Iris virginica
TGATATTGAAAATATGTGATATATATTAGATGTTGGGATATTCAAATGTAGTGATATATTAGATTCGTGATCCGAGCAAATACTAACAACCGGAGATGACAGCATATTCCCGATAAGGCACTTTTTGGGGACATGTGTTTGATGTGTAGACTATGGAGTGAGAACCTTGCCCATCATTTTTCTTTACTGCCTGGTGACTTGAAATTACGTGATTCGGGCTTGTTAAGTTACCAACTCATCTAAAAGCTCAAGCTGTTAGATAGGGGCCCAACAATGTATATTAAGATAAACACTCTCCCTCACGTGTTCACACGTGGAGAGATAGTAAAGATGCCTCAACGGGGGACATCAGGGTGCCAACACTGTCCATTCACAAATTCACAGCTCTCATACCATGTTAAGTTACCAATTCATCTAAAAACTTAAGCTGTTAGATATGGACCCAACAATGTATATCAAACCAGCACGGCTGTTTAATATTCTTGTGAATATTGAATTCCTATTTATTCAGTTAACAATTAAAAGTTTTGGAAGAATTTGGGGCTGGTGTGATGATGGCAGTGCCGCAATGTGGAGTCTCTGTGCTCTGGTGTGCCAGGACGACAGGGATGCCGAGGATTTTCAAAAATCAGACTCTCTCGCGTTTACTTTTGGATAATGAGTATTTTCCCTATGAGCTTTGATATTGGGGTTAGAGGGATGCCACTTATCGATATTAGTGGGGGCTGCATTCTGGTGCTTTCTTTGGGCTTTTGCCCTTGTTTTCTGTTCCCCGTTTTCTTTTCTCTGTTCGTCTTTAGTTTTTCTTCTTTGCTTTGGCTGGCAGGAGGTTCTTGTGTTTGCACATTCTTCTCTGGGTGAAAAAAGACCTGTTGGTTTATATATATAAAAAAGAAGAGCTGTAGCTACACAAGGAGATGAGGCTGATAAAACCCTGATTTTATCAGTTACTTTCAGGTTTAGAATCTTTAGAGCATATGGAGGAATAATGACTCGACACTGTATCTCAAGCAGCATGCTGTTTTAATCTTTTGTCAACTGAGGTCAAATATGACATGCAGGATTAGTTAAAAAATATCAAATTTCATTAAGATTTAAACTGTTACTTGGTGTACTGCTTCAGAATCTTCTTCAATGAGGAATTGTAATTCATGGTCATCACATTAGAAGTCTTGTATGCATTGATGCTATTTTGCTCCCTTCGCTTTTTTACAGAGCTAGCTGCTGCCATCCCCCGTGCGGAAGTAGTAGGGAAAAGTGACTACTTTCGATTTGGTATGAGGGATTCTCTTGCAATAGAAGCATCATTCTTGCAGGTATCTTTTTCTAACTTCAAAGTTACCAAGTAAAAAGTTATCCTCATATTCAGCATTTGCTGTAGGGTCGCTAGATCAAAGTTTAGTGGGCCACTATCGAATTACTCCATCCATCCCAACCAAAGAGTTTAGTTTCGTCCCAACCAAAGAGTTTACCTTCTTTTTCTAAGAGTTAAGATGTGAGAAAATATAATCAAGTTTAGATATACTTTTTGCACATTTTAGGTATCAAATTTTCATTCATTGAAAACTAATCTTAAGCATGCTATGAATTGCAATTTTCATACTTTAATGAAACGTAGACTACGTCGTCAGCCAAAGTTTAACAAAATTTCCCAAAATAGTCAAAAGTTGACTTCTTGAATGAAATGGAGGGAGTATTATGTTTAGGCTTGATAAGCACTGATGTTTCCTCTTATTTAATGGCCAACTTCTTGCATGGATTGGTTACATAACATGGTATTAGGGTCTACTTACGCGAGGTCTTGGATTTGAGTCTCCTTGGTTGCATCCTATGTATTATTAGTAATTTAGTTCACAAGTTGACAGTATTAGTATCTTTGGTAGGGGTGGAAAATGGACGGTGAAGACTAAGAGTGATTTGTTTTCAACCCATAGGGCGTGGAAAGTGTTTCTCCCTCAGGTTATTTGGTTGAACAAGGGGAAAACAAGAATGTTTTATTTTCTCTTTTTTCATTAAAAAAAAAGCACATGAAAGAAAACTGATCTAAATATATATTCTACCATTGTACTCTTTAATTGTATTAAGATTGTATTTTAAGAATGGGCTTAAAGGGTATAATAGGCTTTTGAAACTATTTGAAGATTGTATTAACTTTTCCTTCCACATTTTCTCCCCAATTTGGAGGGGCATTTTTTTTTAATTGTAAGGGCTAAATTTCCCTCTACTTTTCCCTCCCTCCAACTCCCTCTCCTGCTAAATAAGGGAAAGTTACTGCATCCCTCCAAATTTCCCTCCCTCAATTTCCACCGCTCCCTTTTTCCTCTCTACCACACATTGCGTAAATATCATTATGATGAACCTTGTTTTATTTCTCCATGCGCAGGAGAATGTTGAGTCTTCAAATTAATTGTTGAGCCTTGTTTCTAAAACTTTAAGCTTTATGTGTTTGGTACCTTCAAAGATGCTGCATTGATAGCAAATATGCATTTAGAATTAGTGTTGTTTATGGAAGCCAGTTCATTCAGTTGTTGCTGAATACATATGTACAGAGAGAAGAGGAGTTTCTCTCTAGTTGGTGGCAGGAGTATGCAGAATGCAGCGAAGGTCCTCGAGCACCGTCTAATTCAAATTCTAAGTTGGATTCACAGAAAAAGGCATCTTCTTTGGACAGAGCTCAATCAGCCAAACTATATGAAATTGAAGAAGAAAGGGTTGGTGTCCCCGTGAAGGGAGGATTGTATGAGGTAGCATTCCTTTCTTTTTCTTGATATATGTTAATGATACTGGAGTTTTAGCATGCTTTATATGAATACTTGAATTTAGAACCTTGATCATATTGAGTTCCAAATAGGGGCAAGCCTCTTGATCATAGCAAGTTTCAATAGGGGCAAGTCTCCCCCCCCCCCTTTCATGTTTTTATCATATTTCTTTTGAGGACAATTAGATCTGGCTTCCTTTGACCAAAACTTTTTCCACAAGCTGGCCCTTTGAATAGACATTACCCGTGAGTGGTACAAAGCATAGTTATAAATATCGTACTGGCAGGTTTACCGAATTTGCTATTAAAACGATACATACCGGTACTGGTGTATCGTAACACAAATGGGCTGTAGTACAAGTGGTTGGGGAGCGGAGAATAGAGTACTGACAAGACAGACCGTCGTCCAGGTCCTGGGTTCGAATCCCATCAGCGTCAAAAATTTTCAAGCTTGGACTGTTATAGCGGTTTCCGTGTCTTGGCCGGTTCGGACCGGTTCAGACTGATAAATATACTGAGACGGAACAGAGGCCATATCGTACTGGTTCACATCCGAAATGGTACGAACTGGGCAGTACGGATCGGTTCGGTACGATAGTAACTATGGTAAAAAGTATGTAAACCAGTTCGCTATTGGTCCTTCTCATGGATGCCTTTAGCACCAAAATGTCATCTCTAAGAGATGGTGACAATGGCCATGTCTTATAAGTTTAGGGAGTTTAAGGTTTTTTCTTCCTATTATATTTTTTCCTCGTTCACCATATCTCTAGAACCATCACAAGCTATATTTGGTGAGTTCTAACACTTTCTTTCGGGTGCGCACCTGTGGTTTTATGTGTGTAACGAGCTCAAGTAGCGCTAGTAGCTTTAGTATAAGTACAATTATGGATGCAAAGAGAGATATAGTTGGCGGAAGAAAATATCACTAGGTATTCTAAAATAGTAAGTTTTCCAAGGTCAAAACCTTGAACAAAGAAAAATATGGAACCATCACTTCATTCAAGTTTGCATAAATCTTCATCTATATAATTGAAGTATATACAAGTGAAATAGAGTGTAATGAAGACAAAAGTGCTTGCTATAGATGTGAGCTCTACTCTTGTGGCATTAATCTTTAGGATTCTCCATGAACGAATCAACGAGACATCAAACTTGAGAAAATTTTGAGGCGTGATGTTCATTCTTTCATTTTTTGAAGTTGATTTGGCCACATTTTTCATATAACTTCAAGCTTCGTTGCTCATGATGGCTCGTGCTCCAAATGCTCGGCAAAAGCATCATCCCTAGTTCTCTCGGAACAATCATGGTCATCCAGTTCTGTTGCTTATTCTTAAGTCAATTTGGGAGTTCTGTTTGATTGTCGACATTACCGGAGTTGATTTGGTTGGATGTGTTTGAAGGGTTTTTTGTGCCTGGAATTCAATATGATGTGTGAGGTTGTTGAATTTAGAGCTTTTGGTTGGATTGATATTAAAGTTATTGGGCAACGAGGTGCAGTTTAGTGGTAAGACGCCTCCCCCGTTTCCAGTAGGTCACGGGTTCGAGTCACGTTGGGGGTAATTGGGGAACCACTAACAATCCTTTAAAATATATATATATATATATATATTAAAATTATTGGTGGGATGAGCAAGAAGTAGGGCTATGGATTTCAGGTAGAAATTGGAGGTGGTGCCATCATGAGTCTTTGTTGTGTGGTGGGATTTTTCAACTCCCTTATAGACAGGACAACGAGGGGAGGGAATATGTTTACTCCCCTCACACACTGAACTTTCAAAGTTGACCATAGGCACCCTATTTTATAGATAACACCATCCACAAAAAGGACCAACTGAGAACTGATTCTACGAATTTTGTACAATTTATGTGCACGGTCTATTAAGGCACTATCAGTGAAGAACATCAATGTTTAAGATCCAGCTGTGAAATTAACCCTCTTTTTCTGTGGATCCTGTATCTTGATGTGTGAAGAGTGCCTCGTTTTTGGATCTTCAAAGATGCAGAATGTTTAAACACCTTGGAAGTTTCCATCTAGACCACCTTGGAAGTACCTCTCAACCTTTGTTTTTGTCTCACTTTATGAAGCAAGCTGCTCTTTATCTATTGGTGCCATAGCGCAATAGTTTGGTACAAAAGTGCTCCATGTTTCTGATTGAGCATATAATATCTAACCATTTGATTTTTTATTTTGTTTGTTTAACTGTGAAAAATGCAAGAAAACAAAGATAAAAACTGACTCCAGGTGAAGTGCTTTTTTTCAAACTTTTTTGCCTTTGGGCTCTTAGAAGGCAGGAAGGGCTTTGAGTGAATGCTGGAATGCATGGTGCTTTCAGAATTAAGTGAAACGGCCGAAAAGAGGACAGAGGTAAATGGTGTAGAAAGTTTAGTTAGCCGAGTTCAAGTACTTGGTATAGTGTATGGTTGAATTGTGGAGTGGAAGAGAGAAGAGGAAACAGCAAAAGTAACTGTAGGAAAAAATCTAGGGGCTACTAGAGTGAAGATAAAAGGAGTAATGGGCCTTGAGTGTTATCAGAACAAGAGAAATAAGCTTCTTTTATGAGGTTTAGTAAGTTCTCACGATTTGGAGAGTCACATCTCACTGCACAGAAAAGCGGAAATCACAATTATAAAGAGCATGTTATCATGTTAGTTCACGAGAAGTATGTCTAAGTCAATGGTGTGCATCGTCCCTGACACCTGCTTTCACTTTGGATTAAACCTAAGCTGTGTGAGGAGGGAAAGAAGGGAGACGGGAAGGGGATGATGAAGTATTATTAGGACCAAATATTTTGTAGTTGTGCCACTATGTTTATTACACTTAACCCTCTCATGATTGTTCATCCGATAAATAAGGGCATAATATAACTTCTGCTTCTTCTGTGATGCTTTGTTAGATAGGAAAAGTTGCAAATACAAGCTCCAGAAGTATTATGCTACTCATTTTGCATAATAAAATATGCTCTACACCTGTATGTAATTTTGTCGGCTTGTTCTTGCTGGTTAGTGTTGAGGTATTATTTCATTCAATTATAATTTGTCCACTTTTACATGTTTAAACTGTAATGTATGGACCCTATTGTAGATGATTGATATATTACTGATTTGGTACTGTCATCTTTATAAATCACTCTCTCATTGTGAGAGGGGGGGGGGGTATCGGAACATGGTTCATCTTGTGTCTCTTTGCTTGATGCATGCCATAGTATACCGTTCTATTTGAATTATAGAGTTTCTGACGTCATTAGTTCCTGAATGTTGGGTACTTGCTATTGCAGGTAGATTTAGTCAGAAGACATTGTTTCCCTGTTTACTGGAATGGAGAGAATCGGCGTGTGCTGAGAGGTCACTGGTTTGCTCGTAAAGGAAGTCTTGATTGGCTTCCACTTCGTGAAGATGTTGCTGAACAGTTGGAAGGTGCATACCGTAGGCAGGTGAGATGGTTCTATATCATTGGTATTCTTGTATTTGAGTTAGTATACTACTAACTTGTTTTCATATGTTCGTAGTGGTGTTAGTTATCATCTTTAAATGTAGATTTTCTTATAGGGTTGCTAATGTGCTGATACCTCCCCTACTTTGAATTTAATTATTTCACTTCGACAATTTTCGGGCTCGTAGGTTGAATCCTCAATTGTTGGTTTTACCAACTTCTGAAGTTCTGATTGATTTCGTTGGGCATTTTCTTTTAGGTCTGGCATCGAAGAACATTTCAACCATCAGGACTTTTTGCTGCCCGGGTTGATCTGCAAGGCTCTACCCCAGTATGTTATATTTGGTGTTACCGTGCTAGATTTTATGACATTCTGTTTTTCACTAACATCAAGTTGTGTATATCTTTCTTGTTGTCGGTAGGGACTTCATGCTCTTTTTACTGGAGAGGATGATACATGGGATGCTTGGCTAAATGTTGATGCATCTGGTTTCCCTAGCATTGTTAATATCAAAGGGAATGGCATTAGACTTAGGCGTGGTTATGCTCCGTCTCAGTCGCCGAAGCCAACCCAGGTACATACCGTTCTTTTATAAACATTCCCTGAATGACAGGATTTTCAGCTGACAACTAGGCATGCCTCCCCCTATTCTTTCTAAATGTCCATCTCAGTCAACGGAGATGCAATATTCCCATTTTATCTCCTTCTTGATGACCTGAGGAATTCACTGGCTAATACTCATCTATATTATAAATCAAAGCGGTTGATTTGACAACTTCAACAGTAAAAAAACATAAATTTCAGCAACTAACACTTGAATAGCATGCACAGTGGACGAGGCTTTAGTTGTTAAAGGTGGGCCGGATAATAAAGAAGAGGGTCTTTCTCTTCCGTTGCTTTATGTTTGACATCTACCTTTTTCGTAATTTCATTGTTTTGTTTTTTTTTTGACAGAAACGAAAATAGAACTCAAATAATAACATTAATATTTTAATTAATATCAAATTGAAATATAAAATATATTTTTTAAATATCATTCAGGCACGGGCTTACACTAGTTGCTCTATATTAAGGGAAAGCACAGACCACAGAGTTATTGTTTGCTCTCTTTGGTATCTCCATCCATTTCCCCACTCTTCTGTTAGTACTAATCTTTAGGGAACCGCATCTAAACTGATATATGTAATTTTTTCTTAGCTGCTGAATTTTGTTTACCAATAAGATATAACTATAAAGTAATTGCTTTTGAATCTAATTTGGTCTGAAATAATAATTTATAGATGATGAAGTAAGAAAGCAAAAAGGAATTAAAGTACACATGCTATGCGTGTTAGCCGACCCCCAAGTAAATTGGACAAATGATGAGTTGAATGATATGTGTGTGCCATTGTTTCTGTTCCAAGTAATTACTACATGAAATTAGTCTTAATCAAGCTAGGGGTAGGGTAGCTGAACCTCAACATGGACGTCGGCTATACGGAAAAAAGACAGAGACATGAATGACTATGCTTTGTATATAGACTTGGCATTGGATCGCGTAGAATGGCATAAAAGGATTCATGTAGCCGAGCCCAAATGATTAGGATTAAGGCTTTGTTATTGTTGTTGTTGAGATGTAAAAATTGGAAAATATTGAAAATAGAAGAGAGATTAAAAGGTTATATTGTTATATACTAGTGTGTGCCCGTGCCCGATATAAATAAAATTATTTACAGTAAAAAATTAAATTAATTATACATCAATCTAAATAATTTATAGAAAAATTATAAAGAGAGAAAGAGTGAGAGAAAAAGAGAGGGGGCAGTGATGTGTAAGTGCGGATGAGGGAGTAATGTGGGGTGAGGGGGGTGGTACGCGGTGGTTGGGGGGGAGGGGGTTGGGGAGTAGAGGGTGTAAGGAGAGTAGGCTACTGTTCTGAATGTCCTATCGAGGAATAGTAAATTCCACTATGTTTTAATATAGATTTACTATTTAGAGCAAACTGCACTTTGGACCCCAAGGTTTTCCATGATTAGCGATTTAGGCCCCCAGGTCCCAATTTTAGCTATTTAGGCCCCAACGCTCCATTTTCTTGTCAGTTCAGGCCCTATGGGAATGTCCATTTGGTTTGAGCCGTCAAGTGAGCACATGCCCTAACACTTGAGACCCAACGTCCCATTTTCTTATCAGTTACGGGCCTTATGGGAATGTTAATTTGGTTTGAGCTGTCAAGTGAGCACGTGCCCTAACACATGAGGGCTTTTTGATCATTTTCTTTCCGTTTTTCCCTTTCTTGGGGCCTAAATTGCTACAATTCAAGCCTGGGGGCCTAAATAGCTAAACTATAGAAACATTATGGTCTAAATTGTTATTTTTCATCAATCATTTAATAGTTAAATTGAATGCCAAAATGCCCTCATGCGTTAAGGAAAATGCCCAAAATACCCAACGTTTGCATAGTTTAGTAGTTTAGGCCCCCAAGTTTGAATTGTAGCAATTTACGTGGAAGATCTCATCTTCTGTTGGCCCTATTGTTACTCTCAAGATCTCATCTTCTCTCTATAGCTCATTATTAGTGGCATTTCTTGTAAAATGCAAATTTGACATCGATGGCTTTGATATAGGGAGAGAGGGGAGTATATATACTCGTGCTAGGAAGAGAGGGATTATGTAGACTTGTGTGAGGGGTATGTAAGTTTGCATGCTCATAGAAGAGTTTCTTTTCGACCAATGTTTGACATCTGAAGCTGAATAGTTGACATTAGTTTCATATAGAGCCAGCAGTACCAGGTCAGTTTGCGACCAATTGAACTGGAGAGGCATCCTTCGTGCTCCAAGTGGTGATGATTAGTATTCTGATTCACTTGCTGTTCAAGAGAAGGAAGGGAGTAAAGTAAATGATACAAGAGACCCTGATCATCTCGTTTCTCAGATGGGGGTCAACTTGGCGAGACAGTTAGGGAGGCTATGAAAGGGGGTGTAATCCGTCAATTACAAGAGAGACAATGGATCAGATATTTTTCTTAGGTTGATGTCATTTGTTGTGGAGAGCTGTGTGAACTAGGAGGAGGAGTGGATGTGCCGGGTCTTCAGTTCCAGTAGAAAGGATGCGGGTCTTGGTAGTTCCTGTCGAAGGTGTCTTTGTTAAAGAGATGTTCTGCTTCAAGATGGCAGCTCTTGTTCTAGTTCATGCCTTGCGGTTTTTTTTTTTGGTTGTGTAATTTTAGTGGTGGATTTGTTTCCCCGCATTTTAAAATCTGCTTTTTCTATCATCAAAAAAATTAATTAGATAAATAATTCAGGGCAAGTCTTTTGTTTTTTTTCTGTTTTTATGTGAGCGTTATTTTACTGTATGTCATTTACTGCCTAGAGGAATCATAGGAAAACCTAATCATTATTGTTGTTCTAGGATGAATTACGTCAGCAGAAGGAGGAGGAAATGGATGATTACTGCTCACAGGTAAACTTCATGTTATGGAATTAATTATGAAATATATAGTTGCACTAATTTGCTAATGCGTTGTAAGATCCATATATCACGTTCTGGTTTGTTGCTTATCATAATTCCGAGAGATCAGCCGCCAGACCAGTTAGGTTAAAATGTATCCCATCCTTCAACCTAGTGCAATAAAGGATGCTGTTTAAAAGCCTGTAAGATAGAGAGCAGGTCATGTATTAAAAGGCCTATGTTGGCTTCTAATGACTCATCCCTTCCTTCTTCATGCTCTCCTAGTCCTTTCTCTCTTTTTATATCATTGGCCCCACCCCCTCTTCTCTCGCTCCTTTCCGAGGAAACATTTGATACTCTTCGGAAGGCATGGTGTCCGGTGTGCAATATGTGGCATAATTCGACAGACCGGTACATGTCTGGGTGATCTTGTAGGTTGAGACTGTGTTAGTTGGACTCAATTACAAAGATCGGATACGGGTGCAGGACTGGTGTTGGATCTGCCAAAAGTTTAAATTTGGGGCCCAGTGTATAGTTATCTTCCAGACACACGCCCACACCCATGTTGCATCGTGTCGACACTGGTACTTGAGCAAAATTGAAGGATCAATGAGGCATAGCCGCATAGGGCTGAAGTTTTGAAAGACATGAGAAGGGCCCCGAATACATCTAATGAGAAATATCATAAGGTTGCAAATTAGAAACTACTTAATGAAGGACCCTGAATACATCTTATGAGAAATATCATGAGGGTAGAAACCTCTTAATGAAAAGAGAAAAATTATCCAACCAGAATAGAGCTTCCTTGCTTCAAGCTGTTTGGGCTTGATACAACTTATTAGGCTTAACTATTAATTTTTCCAACAATGAAAGATAGAGAGGGAGTGTAGACTCGAATGTTTTGTAGTCTTTTGGATTAAAAATATTTAGCCCCCCAAAGTATACACCAAATCCCACTTTCAAACCTCAAATGAATTTTGTCCCATACATACACATGATATTAAAATTTGTCCCACATGAAACCCCGACACAAATAAACTACTAATATAACAGAAATTGTCGCATGTCCTTACAAGAGCGGGGAAAATTGGTATTTTACATCAGTTTTGTTATTAAAAAGAGGGAAAAGGTAAAAGAGATGTAAAATTGAAACACAAAAAACAGGGAAAAAAAAACGGAGAAGAAATAGGAGATGGATGGTCTGCCTTTCTCCCTAACCATCTCCTTTATTTTCTCAATTGCCCCTGAAATCTCTCATCCCCGCGTCTTTCAATCCCCGTCTTTCTCTCTGATTCATGGTGCCCACTCATTAACCCCTACCTGTTCCACTGACTCGTTAGCCCCTGGCTTTTCTCCCAGATATCTCACAATAATCACAATCCACCAATATTGTCATCCCTATTATAGCTCTTTACTGGCAACACCGGCAGCACCACCACCTGCTGCAATGACTATGCCAGTGACCTCCACTCCTACTCCATCCCCACCACCATTACTCGTTTTCTCACACCCGTTGCTGCCATCTTCTTCCTCTCCCTTTGGCTCCTTCCTCCACTAAAGTTGCCGTTCCTCCTCCAAAGACATGTCAAAGCCCGCCTCTATCTTCTTGGCATAAAACCCATCAACAAGATATCTCACCAAATTATGGAGTTGATTTCCTCAAGCTGTGCACCACTATCAACAAAAACCCTCTGCTTTCTAATTGTGTGCAAGAGAGAGAGAGAGGAGAAATGAAATCGCCCGCGAGAATTTTAGCTATGAGGATGAAGCGATCAAATTGAGAGCTTCCCAACTGCAAGTAGAAGCAACCGCGAGGTTATTGGATGGAGCAATCTGGAGATGAACGAACTTAATGAGTGGTATTTTGGCGTTCATTGATGAGAGGGTGAGAGAATGGAGCTGGGAGTGGCAGTGGATGTGGAGGCGCTCCGGTTCTTTGACACGTGATGCGAGGAAGTTACAGAGGTGGCCGGATGGAGGGTAGGAAACATTTTCTTTTACCTCTGATTTTATTTTTATTTTTATTTTCTTTTTACTATTGACCTAATATAAGGGGCAATATTGTCTTTCAAGCTTCAAAGTATGTCTTGTGCGTTGCACATGATACTTTCTGTTAAGAATCATCATGTTTATCCATGTGAGGGTTTTAGGTGAGACGACTTTCAACGTCAGGTATATGTATGGGACAAAATTCATTTGAGGGTTGAAAATGGGATTTGGTGTATACTTTGGGGGGCCAAATATTTTTAATCCTAGTTTTTTAAAAAGGTTCTCATTTACTCTCAATGCAAGGAGTCTTTTCATTTATCTCAACTCGGCCTTTGTCCCACTTCTGATAGTTTATTCGCTCTAATAAGTACTCCCTCCGTCCCAAAATGAGCGACAAATTTTGACCAAAATTAGTCAATGTAATTATACTTTGACCAAATATTCTAAAAATAATTCCTTGAATTTTTAAAGTTATGAAAATTTTATTGATAGTTCACTTGCTATCCTTAATAATGATTATAATAGTAGAACATAAAAGATGATGAATATATTTTAGATAATAATAGTAAAGCATTACGTTGACCTTCTAGGAGAGAAAATTGTCACTCATTTTGGGACGGAGGGAGTAATAATGCTTGAGATAGATTGAGATGAATGGCAAAAAATGATTTAAGTCACCAAATAATCGTGACAAAAACTGAATTGAGTTGAGTTGTAATAAGTAGTGATGTTTCATCTCCCTTTATAATTAACTTTTGATTATTGATTGAACCCCTGATCTCCGTCAGAGAAATCTGGAAATGCTTAAGCTTGTTTATCCTTTGTGCTAATATTTGTTCTCTTCAAGTCACTTTGCTATTTGTTGTTGTTATAGGTACCAGTTCGACATTTAGTATTCATGGTTCATGGTATTGGTCAGAGGTTGGAGAAAGCTAATCTAGTGGATGATGTAAGCACTTTTCGCCATATTACGGCAAGACTTGCTGAACAGCACTTAACTTCATATCAGCGTGGCACTCAAAGAGTTCTTTATATCCCATGCCAAGTAAGTGCACAATGTTATGATACTCCATTGTTGCATTTCCATGTTAGCTTATTAAGTTTTTGATTAAGAAATTCACATGCACATCCTACTTTTTCACTTCATGTATCTTTATCTTATTGGGCTTTGCAATTGGGATTTAGTTATGACCAGTTATTAGTATATGTTCTTTATCCTACTCTTGGCCCTGATGCACTAAAAAATATATATGTTGAGTGGTTTTTGGCTTTCTCTCTCATTAGGACCTGATCAGTACCAACAAAAAGAGAGGGGGGGGGGGAGTAGCACTTCCCGACAGTTTCCTTAGGACTACTGCTAGTCTCTTGCCTTTTCTTTTCATCTTGTTCTTTTTAGTTGGTTTGAGATTTTTAAGAATGCTAAAGTATTCTTCTTCGTAAGGTCGTTATTTGAGTAGCAATTGAAGAGAAGCCAAAAGGCTCAGTGGATTGGCTTGTCTATACTTGAGACCTGAGACATTGGCCTGTAGGTGGAGTAGATCTTGATCGGATGAACACGCCACCCACATCTGCTTAGTTGCGTTACAACTGGATTCAGGTTTACCCTATTGGCCCTCAGCATCCAATGCTCAAGTTCATCAGAATTGCAGATTGAATTTAGTTGTGATCCAGCTCCAGATTTTTCATTGAAGTAGTAGTAAATGATATCTCACTCTCACATTTACGCAAAACAGATAACATATCGGAATAAATTAAGTAGAAATTGTACTTGGAAGAAAATATGAAAGAATGCCAAGCCAAAAAAAGAATGAGAGAAAGAAATGAAAGAAAAATAAGAATGCACTGTCCGAGAAAGGAGCAACTGAGAACTTCTTAAAGAGCAATGACCAGTTATTCATGCTCAAAAACAGTGGTGAGGTATGATTGGCATGAGGAAGAACCTAAATTCTCATTTAAGAATCAGATTGTAATGTATGTAGACTGAATGATTCAACTCACGTCCGATTTGTCTGATGGAACAATGCATTTGGATGATAATTAGAAGTAGGTTGAAAGAATCTTAGCATATCAAACTAATATGATCGGAGTACAGAGCACATTCAGATGAAAATAGGATGTCTTGACTAGCCTACCTACAGATAGGGTAATCCCTTTTATTCAGCCTACACTTTGGGGTTTATATTGAAGCTCTAAATGCAGTTATAAAAGACTTGTCAAAGTTCATGTGTTAATTGTGCATGTTTGTTTGTTTTTACTGTTTCTCACTTAAGAGGATTATTGCTCTCACCTCTTGTACTTTTCTCACTGTGCTTTAAAAAAGAAGGCTGCTCCTACAAAGCAACTTCCATTTGGACAGATTGTAATATCGGTCTTAAAGCATTTGAATATTTGTTTTCAAATGTTTGTACTTTCTGTCGGCAACTCAGGGAACATGAAAGTAAATTACTAAAATTGATTATATTAAGTCAATGATTAAACTGACTATCGACAGTTTCACGTCTCTGTAAAGCCATGTTTGAGGTCCTTGATTCTCACTGTAAAGTTGCTTCTGTTGTGAAAAGGTTGCATATCTTCTGCCTCGTGGTCCCTAGGTGTGATAACAAAAATCCTGCTGGATCAAAGCATTTACTTGCAATCC
>JAOTQG010111894.1:0-11759 GCA_025631175.1 Iris virginica
CCCATGCCATGGGCAGCTCCAGCAATTTCAAGAGTTAGAACCGCAGAACCTCAAAATCAAAGCATAACCTTGTGAGTCCTTTTTTTAATAAAGGGTATTTTTGGTATAAGAGAGACGGTAGTGAGAAATATAGGGGCAGCATTTAGCACCACCCTTTGGCAATCTTGAAATCGCAGTTGTGACCTTATGTTCATTTCATTTCTTTGATTGGTTATATTTTCACTCTTTGTGAACAAAAACCTTCAAGTAAATTCCTAATATAGATTCCAATTTGAGGAATTTGGATTCCTGTCCCACTTTGGTGTCTCATCTTCTGTTTCACATCTCCTAAACACTGACACATATTCCATTAACTATAATTTTAAAATTTAGGGTCATTTTTTAAATGGCTAGAATGGAGTTTTAGAAAAATAGAACAGAGAATGAAACACCAATTGGAACAGAAGATCCAAACTCCAATTTGAGGGTGTTTAGATAGACACAAGTAATATTTATTTGAACATCTTGTGGCCATCTCAGCACCTTGCAGGATTATGATAAACTTGTATTAATGCTTAGGATCGATTACAGCAGCTAAGAATCAATTGGTATATTGAGGGTCTAGGCGTTTGGTGTTAGGAGCTCATTATTTTCTCAAATGTACATAAAGATTATAAATTATGTACATAACATGAATATAAGTTATATCATTATCGTGTTCATAACTATTATATGCATTTCATATTCATATTATGTACATAACTTATAATCTTTATGTATATTTGGGAGAAAAAAATTACAATTTTAACACCGAATGCCTAGACGCCGGGTATAATTTACGACTAAATATAAGATATCATGTCAAACAAAGTACAATTAATGTAATATGATCCTAAATTCATGCAATTACATTCATCTCAACTCGATTCATTCAATTACATTCATCTCAATTGTGCATGGAGAGAAATTGGGTAAAACAGTAATTGAGGTGATTTGGCTCCGGTCAACCTAAACAAAGTGTCATATTTACATTTTTGAACAATATAATGGTGAATTATTTCATTACGATCCCGAAATAGGATTCGCATGCATCCAGATTACCACGACACTTTTTTATTTCAAAGATCTGAGATAAAAAAAAAAAAGAATCAAATTTATATGAATCCAAAAGTCGATTTTCATTAGAAGCACAAAAGATATTACTCTTTGGCCTGTTAAATTGGGTAAAATTGACTTACTTACTTTAATTCGTTTTAACCTACGAAACAGTTCAATCCAATTAAACTCATTCAATCAAAAAATTTGTGTATTATGATGTATAAAAATTATTGTTTTGGTGCTAAAGAGTATCATACATATTAATTCGAATTTAACTTAACTCATTTATTACACAATTGAGTTGATCGCTTAATTAAATGAATTATAATAGACTGAACCCATTACAATCTATTATTTATTTTGACTCAATAAGTTTCAACTCATTTAACATATATTAATAGGCTTAATTACTCTCCATGCATCACAAAAATTAATGTCCTGTTTTGTTTTGTTTTTGATTTTTTTTTTTTTTTTTTTTTGACAACTTAATCAACTACACCCAGATTTCTATGAGAATTATTTGTTATTGTGTGCTCAATTTTTTTTATTTTTTATTTTGATAATTTAGTTAATGTTCTTATAAAGATTGAAATTTTATTATTCAAATGTGTATTTATATAATTATTATTTAATAGTATATTAGGTTGACCTTTTCAAAGGAAAAAAAAAAAAAAACACGACAACAATTTTAGAATGAAAGAAGCTTCATCTTTTTCCATACACAATTCGGGGATAACGAACTAGTTTGGAAGTCTAGATCTTCTACGCTAAATGGCGTTCCAATTCCAGTGTATGTGTCATTCTTAAAAGTTATGTTATAAGATATGACACACCATTTAATATAGCAAATCCCGATTCCTTGTTTGGGAATAAAGAATTTGTTAAGAGCTAGGTTAGGGTTTTGCCTCCCCTCTTCTCTTCAAACAGGATGTTACAAACTTCCAATCCACCAGTATCATCATTCCTTATTATGTGGGCTTCCTTCACTTTTCCTCATATCAAACATATTCACCTTCAACAATGATTTTGGAAGAAAAAACTCAAAAGGGTTAAAAGATGAACCTTTGAAACTGCCACTTCCACTCTCAACGAAGCAGAGTTAGAAATGGAATTGGGTGATAAATTGGACAAAATGCTCACGGCAGCTATGGGTGAACAATAAAGAGGTGCCAAACCCTACTGCTCCAGAAGTTGGAAATAAAGTCTACTTGCTGACATAGAGTTAAAAACCTCATCATAAAAGAGAGACCAGGAACATCTCTCTATATGAGAAAACTGGACATCCTTTTATTACAGTGAAGCACATGACGGAAGTTTTGCTTTCGAACAGGCCATACACAAGAAGGGCCGCCATGCATACAAAACTTAAACGTACACCTTTGCTCATCCATTTAACCATTCCAAGAAAGAAACAGGATGCCACAGGACATCGAATCAGATTGGAGCATTACGTCTTAACATCTACTTTAGGGTTAACTATGCCACTGATGTGCAGCTGCCAGAATAAAAGAAAGGAACTTGAACACTTGTTCAAAAGTGTTACTAGGATATTCATAAACTAAAATTAGAGATCAAAAGATGAAATGTAAGTTGCGAATGAAATTTGATGTTTCTGTGCGCACGTTTAATCTTATGGAAAACAGAAACTCGCCCCTTTTTCTTCTTGATGTCTGCTAGATATAATGTATCAAGTCCCTTTCAGCTACCTCGTGTTCAGAGGATTCTTTGGAACTTCATTCTGATGTCGTTACATCTAGGCTTCCACCTGCTCCACATAATCGGTATGTTAATTACACAAATGGGAAGTGGTTATTCTGACATAAAAGCTGGATCTAGAGTAGCTTACAGATAGATTCACACTTATAATTTAACTAGGGCAAAAAACTAAATAAAAAATATAAAGAGTATTAAATAAACAATGATATGATGATAATAACAACAAAAATAAGAATACTAATTATTTGAAAAGAAACTATTTTTATTAGAAAAGAAAATATACAAAAAGATGGAAAAGAGATATCTATCAAAAAAGGACAACTAAGCTACAAGAAGGACTAAAATAACCAAAGCAGGCCACTTCCTACTTCCTATGCATCACGGAAACAGGAAGCCCTCGAAAATAGAGGCCAAATAAACTACCCTGTACCACGAAAGAGATAAGCATCAGAGATACCTTCTCAAATCATGGATCTCCTATACACCACAAGACTCTAATACATTAAAGGGCTGCAAATATCCCAAATTGCCACACAAATAGATCCTATCATCTTGCCGACCCATAGAACTGCGGAGCAGACGCAAAATATGGGACTGACAGGAACTCTTACACATAACACACTGGTCCGTAGAAATCCTACAGTAAGGTCCATTCATTTGCAACATGTCATTGGTGCTGTGTCCTAAACTGGAGATGCAAACCCAATAATGAGAGAGTGACGAACGATATAAATAAAACCTCAAAACCTACCAGGACCCAACAGGAACCCAAGCGCTGTTAGGAAATCACTCCCAAGAACTACAGTTAAAACTGCAGAAATATAAGGTCTACTCAATGGTCCTACCATGAATTGATTGAAAAAAACGTCCCTTCACAGGTTCATTTTGCAAGTAGTGATCTCCCCACAGAGAACCCAAATATTCAAGAAAAGACGGAAAAAAAAAACTTAATAGTCTAGGAACAATCAATAAACCTAAGCATAGCAGTCTCTCTATAACTGAGATGGGCATTCATCTAAAGGAACCGTCAACCGATACCCATAGAGAAACTATAACCATTATGGTATCCCATAAAAGAGGCCACGACAACAGCTGCTCCGTAAGGATCCTGCTAATCGTCTCAATCCAAATGGTCGCAGAATAGCAAGTCATGTTGCCAAGCTACTACTAACCATGACATGGTATTAAATAAAGTATATTGTAGTCTATTAGCCTTGTTAGCGAGCGACCAATGGGAGCTACTGGGATTTTCTTATTGAGGAAGATTAAGACCAGGGTGCAAGAAATGTTTAAGAAGAAACACCTTCTCAAACTGACAATATCCAGTCCAATGTACATCTTTATAGAATATCAGGTTCAGCATAGAGGACTTGGCCCATTCACAGTAGCATCGAAAATCTACTACTGACAACGTATAGAGGATGCTGTACACCAGTTAAATCATGGCGCTGTCTGTGCTACGCATTCAGTGTGGAGGAAGGGTCAGTAGTCACACAGTTTTGAAAATCTTTACTGCCACCATTATAGTTTGGCAGTAAAGCAGTTGACTTAATAAATCTCCTCAAATTAAAATACATATCAACTATACACTATACATATGCACACACATAAATACAACCACAGGTCCACAACAACAACAAACCCTTAGTCCCAATCACTTGGGGAGGGCTACAAGAATACTTTTCCGTCATTCCGCGCGATTCAAAGCCAATCACTACACAGAGCAGTCTCTCATGTATTCCTGACGTCCATGTTAATATACAAGTGGCTATGAAGTTATTTCAAGTTACTTCTAAAATATTTTAATATTTTTTTACGCAAAAGAAAACCAATATATTTATTCTTTTTTTATTATTTTACTATAGTCATTCTACCTACTGGCTACTGCCCCACCCACCAAACCATAAAATCTGGATCCACCATATGCATTTTTTTTTTTTTTTGGATAAAAGAAGAATATTATTGATAGGGAAAGAATGTACAAAGAAAGGTGGACAAGAAATCCACCAAAAACATCCAAAAACAGCGGATACACATGCATTAATGTTGATTTTGAGCAACTATTTGAGAAGCGCACAGACGGGCTGGCTTTTAAGAAGTTCGATTATGCACCAACGCCAGTATCAATTTCATTTGCCAAATCACAAGTGATGAATAGAAATACAAAACAGTCATTGTTGACTCATAGAAGAGATGCCATAAAACTTAGATGTGTCGAATAGCTATTGTATAATACAAATCCTAACCGCAAGATTCTTAGCTGTATAGAATTCGAATATAAAGAAAATCTTCAAAGTCATGAAAGTTTACACAGAAGCAGCTCTAGATTACCACATTATAAAATGTTAAATTCATCCAACATTAAGTTTTCCATGGCCGGAATGTATGTATATGAGATCAGAAAATACAAGTCTTACAGCTTAAATTACATCCGAAAAGTTCTGGTCACTTACCAACACCGAAACTATCCAAATAACAAGTAGCTTCAACATTTTTTTAATGTACCAAAGCTTCAGATCAACGAGAACACAAATCTTTCCATGGCTAATTTATGCAAAAACTGCAAAATGTCCAAAATACTGAGTAGTTGGTTTCATGACAAATAAGTTAGTTGAGGGTCCCCAATTCCACACTAAAAACACGAAACTCTAACTTTAAGAACTGAACTACAATGCCGGGACATGAACCAATTCAAAGAATTTTTGTTATCAATAAGGTAAAAATAAGGTTTCTTCTTGAATCATAAACTCTCAAGCGACCCTAAAATTACAATTTAATGTCTAGCTCAGGTCTCAGGAGATGGGATGACCTTACTTGAACAGTTGAACCATTTTTCACATACAAGTTATTTCAATACTGATTGGCAGTCAGCACTTGATCAGGACATCATGCAAGTCCCATAATCAGTAAGACAGTCCCTAAAGAGCCTAAATTATTGTAGGCAATCCTAAAAGAGGACGGACAAGACAACCATAGGCTACCTCAACACTGCTATCTCTAAAGCAATGCATTTCTCCTCATCTTTTGCTGCACAGTTCTAAAAGGAGCTAAACCAGAAAAGGAATTGTATTAGAAAGGCGAGATTAACAATATGGCTACTCTGCATTGCTATCTCTAAAGCAATGCATTTCTCCTTTTGCCGCACAGTTCCAAAAGGAGCTAAAACAAAAAGGAATTGGTATTCAAAAGGTAAAATCGCACCTTCATCTACTGTCTAACCATGTGTGCTTGCTTTGGATGATCTTTTAACTTTATCCTAATAAATACACCTTGACTCGAAGCATATGATCCCTTGTAGAAAAGTAAAAGCATCTTCACCCTTCAAACCCCAATAAATTTTAGGCTCTTAATTTATTCCAATACTTGAAGAGGCACGGATAATCACATACCGAGGGTAGTGTTTTTTTTTTTTTTCAAGATCACATAAAATGCAGTTAGCAATGCCTATACTTTAATTTTTGATTTAAAAATCCAAAACAGGGAAAAAGTAAAGGTATTGACATCAGATAGAAGGACCACCTCAAAAGGTTAACTCCCACCTCAACAATACCTTATTTTCTTCAAGAATTGTATGAGTGCCTTTATTACTGGAAATGAGGAAGAAATGGTTCGACTCATCCAATGAACAGTTATTACAGTTTGCCAACTATCTTCAATTATCGCCAAAAATACCTTAATGAAGAAACGATACTGAGTGAAGCATTAATGTTTATAACCCTCAACTTTTATTAAGACCAACATAACTAATAGTCTTTTTTTTTTCCTTTCTCATTTTTTGTTTTGTTTAATTCCAGGGAGATTAGGGCCCGAAACAACTGAAATGTTGAGTGGAAAGGGCGTCTGAAAATCAAACATTAGACCCAGATTCATACCCAAAATTCAGTATTACGTAAAACTAATGTTTGGTTTAGCCCACTGTCTTGCATGTTAATATTCAGCATTATACATCAGAAAAATTACCTACGGGTGTCTCTGCATCTCTAGATAAAAGACAAGGGAAAAAAACACTTAAATAAATTATTCTCAGTTATGAAGTTTCAACTAACTAATTGATGAAGATCATACAAGCATTGTGAAACGAGAAGATTATGAAAGTGTGTTTTATACAATGGACCAATGGAGGAAATCAAACTAAAGTTAGAAAGCTACTGCTACTATGTATGTCTTCACTTATCCCCAATGCACATGGCTGGAACTCGAGTACAACCCCACTCCTTTACACCCAAAATGATGTAAGTTGTTATCTTATCTCTTCTAATACTTTGCTTAGTCTATATATCAGGTTTATCTTATTCAATTTCTTGATCTTTTCATATTCTTGATAATAATAAGTACATACGCAAAGGCTAAGATTCAGTAAAGCAATGCGTTTTTTGTTATCTATGGTGCACAGTTCCAAAATGAACATAACAAATGGCCTTGGTAAGTTAAAATGACACATCAGACGTGACTGATGCAACAAAAAGTTGTTAGAATTCACCTACTAGCTATCCGAATGAAACTCTCTATAGGAATATGCGTTTATCATAGCAAGAAGACCTTCAGCCATCTCCACCTCAAGAGGTATAGCTACAAGTAGTTGACATTAGTCTTCAGAGACAAAGATAAGGAATCCATAAAGAATGATCAGATCTCCTAGGAAACTACTATCAGCTGAACTTGAATCCAAGCAACATACCAAATAGCTCATGAAGTCATGATTAACCAAAGAGGGTAAGTTGCCTGAAATAACTATTGCAATGCGCTTGTCCATAACTATTGATGGACAATTCCATAAATAGCTAAAACAAAGAATTGTTATTAGGAAAATAAATTAATGACACCTACGTGCACGGTCAAACCATGTCCACTAGCGCCTGCTTTGTATTATACCCTCTCGGTTCCAGGCAAAGAGTCCACTATTTTATTTCTGGACATTTTATTCGAATAGTCCATTTTCAAAAATTAAGCTATAAATATCTATTTTTCTCCCAAACAATTCCTTGAAAACGTGATTGTTTCATTACATAAGGTAGTAAATATAATTTAGTATAATTTGTAACAGATACAAAGACCTAAAAGTACAAAAATTAAAAAGGTTGACTTCCATACGTGTACTCTTTGTCCGGAGAAGAGGGAGTATATGAAAATACTTTTGCTACCAAAATAATACTTTAACTATCGAATAAAAGCAATGGTAGCTTCAGCCCTTAAAATCCACGCGAAGTGTCCGCATCAGAAAGATAGAATGATGCCTCAAAAGCTTAAATTCCCACATCCATGCACAGTGGTGAAAGAAAGAGGAAACATGTCTTGTTAGTTAGTTTTGAATGGCCTAACCATTGACCAATCAATCATCAGCTTGTTCTTTCTCTTTTGCATTTTCTTAGATTAATTCAACAATGGCCTAGTATTTTTTTTGTTTGTGCTTTTATACTTGGAGATGAGGCAGAAATTACTCATCCAGTGAGACAGTTGTAAGCCAAACGACTAACTCATTCATTTTTCCTTTTTGATAAAAGAAGAATATCACTGATAGAAAAAGTATGTACAAAGAAGGTGGACAAGAATTCCACCATAAAAACAAAAAACAAATACACAATAATTACTCTATAGCATCTTTCCAATCTCTAACCAAATCTCCCAAAAAAAAAAAACCTGGAAAGCGCCAAAACTCCTAGCCGAACGAGAAGACTGCACAGTAATCTTCTCCCACAACAACGAACGCGAAATCTCTCAATTTTTTAAAATCCAAGAGCTCCTCTCAATCCCGCATATTCCACAACAGTACCCCACAACCCCCCAGCAAAGACGCATCCCTCGATTGACCAAAGCCCAAGTGACTAATCATACGGAACTTCTCCACCGCGAGGCATAATGCAAGTCTCACTCAGCACCCCAAACAACCTGCACAAAAGACTTCAAGCCATCGAACAACACATAAACAAATGCTCGTGAGATCCACTAACTCCCATACACATAACGCACACATCTGACGAGATATACATATATGACTGTTCTTTGCAGCCGATCGTTAGTGTTCTTTGCAGCCGATCATTAGTGTTCAATCGGCTAAGGACCAGTGATGAAGCAAAGACTTTGCATTTAAACGGGACCTTGGACTTCCAAATGAAATGGTAAAAAGGAAAGTCAATGTGTATATGGACGAGGAATTTTAGTGAAAGACTTCACTGAAAAATGCCCCATTCTGATCAAGAACCCAGATTCGACACGGTCGGATTGAAGATCCAAATGACGAAAACCGACATGGATTCTTTACCATCGACATCCTCACAAAATGAAAATCCCACGTAACATGACCCCTCCCTAACGAGAAAAGTAGCAATAGGCATGATATGAAAACTGAAAAGCCAAAACAAATTAGAAAAAGAGATCGTTCTCGAAAATTCCTCTATCTAGTGATACTCCCAAAATCGAACTTCATTCCCAACCCTAACCTCGTAACGAACATGATAGATAGAAAAGTTGAAAACAACGTGAAATGAACTTCCGGTGACCGGCATGCATGGTAGAAAGACTCGCCGATACATCCCACACATTATGGTTAATGCCAAACTTGCTCCGAATAACTCTATGTCATAAAAAATCATGCTCCAGCGAATGCCATCACTGCTTACCAAACAAAGAAATATTCTTGATAACCAAGTTCCCTAGCCCTAATCCCCCCTCTTCCTTAAGCCTACTCACCTTCTTTCAAGCCACCAAATGTGACTTGCTCTCCTCTCCGGACCCACACCACAAAAACATGCACATTATACCTTCTAAACGCTCCGTTACTCCCGTGGGCAGCTTAAATAGGGACAAATAATTGATAGAAATACTAAAGATACATGACTCAATGAGAGTAACTTCTCCCTAAAGAAAAATACACACTCTTCCACCCAACTAACCTCTTAGAAACCTTGTCAATAACCGGATACCAAAACTTAAGTCGACCTAGGATTCCTATCTAAAGGAAGACCAAGATAGGAAAAGGGCAATTCTCTAGAGGACAGCCCAAAAGAACAGCATATGAAATCACAATTGAAGGTTCAACATTAATGCTTGCTAAACCACATTTGGTTATTTTGATCTTAAGGCTAGACGAAATCTCGAAGATTTGAAGGACTGCGAGGACATTTGCAAATTTGCCCCGCCCCTCGAACAAAAATAGAATGGTATCATCAGCATAGAGATCTTCATATCACCATTTCTTACCCAACAACCCTCTAAAACACCCCTTGCTTCACTCCCCGTAAACAACCTACTAAGACCTATTGAAGCATGAAACCACTCCTTAGGCTCCCCATTAACCATGAGAGAGAGCGAGAAAGATGAAAGACACCTCCGGATCCATCTCTACCATCTATAACCGAAACTTTTCCTATTCATAACTAGATCAAGTAAACACCAATTAACCCAATTATATACCTTCTCAAAGTCCAAGTGAAGAATTAACCCTTTTCCTTCCTCTTCTCCTTAGATCATCTACAACTCATTAGTTAGTAGGCACGGCATCAATGAGTTGACGACCCTTAACAAAAGAACATTGAGCTTCGGAGATTGTTTCGCCCGATGCTTCTCCATGGCTGCGAGATACTGCCTTAATTATAATCCTGTAAATGCTAGTAACAAGGCTAATAGGTCGAAATCCTTAATCGAACCTTTCCTTTTCAGGAATGAGCATAGTAATTAAAGGCGCAAGGCGCAAAAAGTGTGCCCGGAACCTAAGTGCAAGGTGGGCGTGCTCTCGAGGGACGAGGCTCACAAAAATGCTTTAAAATTACTAAAAATATAATATAGTCACATATAATATCAAGGGAAGCAATAAATTAAATTCAAACAATGAATCAAACAAAAAGTACTAGTCATAAATAGAAAAAAGATATTCAAAAACACGTAACCAATCACAAAATAACAGGTCTAAACAAGTAAACAAGCATAACTAAAAGTCAAAGTTCAAACAAAAGGGCTCTAAATCTCAATCCTAAGATTTTTCTTATCAATCCTCATCATCAAATACAACATCATCTTCCACATAAGCTTGATCGGCCTCTTCAAATTCGGCCTCATCCTCTGCATCTTCATCTTCTTCGTCAATAAGGTGAAGAGTAGATGTAGATGTATAAGTAGAACGACAAATGTATGTGTTCACCGACCTCAAGGTTCTAGAAGCCGTAGCACTTGGAGGAGGTGGAGTCGATTGTGTATGAACAGTAGTCCATGTCAATGATTCATCATCTTCGAAGACTTGATCACTACCCTCATTCTCCGCAGTTCCCGTCAACCATTCATTGCTTTCATCAACATCATCCAATAATATGGGATCAATAGTGTCTCGTACATTGTATCTACGCTTCAAACGCTTTATTGTATTTCATGAATACCATATCGTTCAAACGAGATTGAGTTAACCTATTCCGCTTCTTGTTATGAAGCTGCAAAATGTTCATGTTTTAACAAATCAGATTAATACATGAACTTTATATCAACATTTTCTTGACATTATCACAAAGTAAATTCACTTACATGTTCAAAGAAACTCAAGTTTCGCTCACATCCAAATGAGCTACATGTCCGACTAAGAATTTTAATGGCGAACTTTTGAAGATTAGGGATTGAACTATCAAAAGCACCCCCCTATGGACCTAAAATGGCTGAAATATTGAAGCACAAGTAGGGCTTGGGAGCAAAGCGAGTAGGCAGAACCACAAACGTTTTTCAATATGAATTGCAGTGTTAGAGAAAGAGAGAATTTTGGTCAAGGCATTCCAGTTCTACTTGTCACCAACAGCCGGTCCCATGGCTGGCCTCCTCCTCGTCTCCATCACTAAGGTAGCCTTCTGCAGCAAGAGAACAATCAAGATTTCACCTCCAGCTGGAGAACCCCTGAACATTCACTACGAGGTGTTGGTCCCATTAACAAAGATAAACAAGGCTAGAAAGAGCAAGGATCACAGTAGTCAATAGCGGCGCTATCCCGGGAT
>JAOTQG010111905.1:0-11754 GCA_025631175.1 Iris virginica
TAAGATACAACTGGTTCGTACGGTTTATACGAAAAGTGATTTGTAGTGGAATAAGTCCATATATATATATATATATTTTTTTTTTTTTTGATCCATTTTCATGAAGTAGGCTTTCTGATAGAAAAAAGTGACTTATAACAGTTTTTGTTCTTTTTTATTTATTCGTGTATGAAAATGTATGTTTTTGCAGCACAAACATTGCAAGACACGGAACAGCAAGTTGGAACATTATGCAGCCAAAACCAGCTGGATCTGAAGGTTCCTGCATCATTGACAACAGTAGTTTATACGAGGAACATAACACATAGTCTGGCTCGACAGCAGATTGAATTCCTGGTTGAACAACCATTCTGATCTTTCAGAAAAGCCGTACTTTTCCCTGCACATTTTTTTTTTCTTTTTTCCTTATTCCATTAGTTTCTGACTCATTTTTGCACCCTCAACTTGCTAATAAACTTTCTGTTCTCTGGTTGTCGTGCATCTGAGATGCCCTTACTCTACTTAGTTATTGATAAGCAACTCTCGAATATTATTATGCCGTGTGGTTTGTATTGGCTACATCCCACAGCTTTGGTTGCTGTGAAAGGAAGCAAGTACAGAGCTTCAGAGATATAAATATGACCCCTCATGAGGTTTAACGCAGAATGTCTCCAACTGATTATGCTTGGTGTTTATATATTCATGGCATGAACAAGTTTTTTCCCACTTCTATCTCGAGGTTCTTAGAAATTACTCCCTCCGTTTTACTTTAAATATCCTGAAAACGATATTTTTCTCTCACAACATGTCACTATCATGAACGCTTGAAATGAAACGAATGAAGTATATTCTTTTCAAGGGCTTATTTTAGAAATGGATAAACGAGGAGGGTTGCATTAGACTCAAATGCATTGCGAAAATGTGTAATTGGGAGAAAAGATCGATTCGAGTTCGAGTTAGACTCAAATTAAAGTCAAACTCATCATACCCCATTATTGAGTAATAATTAGTCAAAAAGCCAAAAAGTCTTTATTTGTCACTTCATAGTTCATATGCATTTAATCAGAGTTCTGGACCACCTTGTAGACGACAACTATTTGACCAAGAAAATTAACATCTTTCGCTTGTTCACTGGTTTCAACATGCTAGAGCAAAGCTAATCTTCCTGATAATGTACAAATCTCATTGCACAGAGTACAGCACCCTAATGAATTATTTGTTATGGCAAAATGAGATTTTTTTTAATTTTTTTTTTTTTTCATTTGACCTTTTTCCAGTGATGTTAGAAGAATCTGATTGTTGAACTGCTCAAAGTCAAGAAGTCCATGAAATATAAACAAAATGGAAGAGATTAGAGTAACCCTTTGGAAAGATTCATATTTACTTCAATATATATAAATGGTTAGTTACATATTTTATTAGCAATAAGGTGTTTTCTTTTATAATAAGGATGCTTTGGATGTTACTGCAATAGGGTCAACAGATGCAGATTTAATTAGCATCTAAGGCTAAGATTATTTCTCTAATTTTTTTTATCCCCCTAAACTAGATTGACCTCACCATGCTAATTAAACAACATAAATAACTAAACGGCAACTCCATTGGTTAGGTTTCGACTACGGTTGACTTCATAAAAATTATTAAGTAATTTTTTATGAAAATTTGGTCGAAGTTAAATAATATTGATATAAAAAAAAGTTTAAATAGGACGCTCATTTAGGAACGAAGATAAACTTTTTAAAATTTCCGAGTTAAAAAATTAAAAAAAAATAATAATCTTTAATGAGTCAGGATCTTGTCCACTTCATGTCTCATCTTTCTAAAACTCCATCTCAACCGTTTAAAAGATATGCTAAAATTTTAAATCGTAGAACATATATCAAATTTTAAAAGATATGAGATAGAAAATCCTGAATTTTTTTTACGTCCGAATTTCCATTTAATGATAATTACTATTATTATTATTAAACAACAATTTGCTAAAGTTAGTTATTTGACAACACAAATTGTTACTAAACTCAATTAGGTAGGTACGTTGGCATAAGGATGAGGTGGGTTCAATTTGTATATTAAGAGTCAACCACTCTTCTAATATAGTTTAAATCATATATCAAATTTTAAATGTTAATAAATGGAACTTTAATTAGTTCGTGTAATTAAACACTTTAAATAGTGGTAGTACACCCTCCGTCCCAAAAATTATTTAGTTCAACTTCCCTCTTTTGTCCTTTTATGAAAGAATAATTTTCATTTTTTAAAATATATAAATTTCTAGTAATTACTAATTATACAATTTGTTGAATAATCTTAGTATTTATAAAATGTACAATAATAAATCTACCATCGGTGATACATGCCATTTAATTTAAAATTTGGGGTCATATTTTAGAGTCTGCAATTTTGACTTTGTAACCATTGGATATTTTGTAATTTTGACTTTAGAACATCTTTGTGGTGGTGCTTGTGTGTGTGTGTGTGTGTGTGTGAGAGAGAGAGAGAGAGAGAGAGAGAGAGAGATCCGGAATTAGTATGCTAACAAAAATAATTCTCCCGAATACAAAGTGATCAGCGCAAGTTTCAATAGTAGTAAACGAAAAACACTGGACGCCATTACTTGCTACTGTATTCCAAAACTGGAAGAAACTGCAACTTCCTTGCCATAGATGATCACATGAGAGGCCTCATTCACCGTACTTTACAAAGTGGATACTTTCAGTGTCAATCTATGAGACATAAGAAGCTACAGTTAAAAATGTACCTCGAACTTAAGCGAGAGATGGAGGGGAGGGGGGGAGAGTTTCCCAGATCGTAAGGAAAGTTTGAACAGGAAAGCCAGCAAAACTATCTGCTCCATTCAAAGTCAACTGTAGTCCTGGAATCAGAGTTGTACACATCTGGCCTTATGGAATTTGCAAAAGAATTCCAACCCACAAGGTATGGTACTATGTACTGCATGAATAGCAACATCAAATGCATGAGACTTGGGAACCATTACATGAACAAAGGACATTTAAAATTGAGTATAGAGGCATCTGGCGTTAAAGAAACGACATATGGGTAATTGCAAGAGGGCCAACCCATGATAAAATAATACGGTACATAGTACTTGCGATTTGATTCCTATGGAGACCTCAATGCCAAGACTTCTTTCAATCTTTATTACTGTGGGTTTAACGCATATAACCTCCATGTGTTATTGCTCATGTGGGTAACCCACGTCTTCTACTATATAAGTGCACTGTGGTTTATAATGATCGGCAAAGAGCAGATTTTCCATTCAAAGTTACTGGACCATCCACAGATACTTTGAACATGACCAAAATATTCCCCATAAGTCATCAATAAATAAAGGGTGCATGCAACCCCCCCTCCTCCTGCCCCATTGTATTGTCAAAATGCGAACACCCTCTTGTGACATTAACAGATAAATTGTTCGCCTCCCCCAAAACCACTTTAGGTTTGTATTCCTCGTATCACCAATGTGCTATCTACACATGGCCACATAGGACAAACCACATGGAGTTTATCTGCATTCTGCTTTAGGCCTACCACAATTTTGACCCACTATACTTTGCATAAGCTCCACTTTTGACCATACTTGTATTTTTTAACTGTTTTACCCAACACACTATTACATAAGCAACACCTTCTCCCCCAACCTTACTTTTTTGTTTTCATATAACCCTCTTCAAGCACCTTTGTTTTGATTTTACACTTGGAAATTGACAGAAAAAAGGATGGAAATGCAGCATCGACACAAGTGAATGACTATAATACTCTGTGCAGCCTGCGCTTAAAAGCTCTTGCCACTGTCACAACTGTTGTCCACCTTATTTTTCCTACCCAATGAACATCATCCACATAAATAACCCATTACCCCTCAAATGCTCTATGTTCATTCAAAAGTCTAAACACAATCTTATGAATTTCAAGAATCTGAACAAACCCAGCACAACCCACTCCAAACAACTATTAAACCTTGTATCGAATATGAATTTCAGTTCTATGAAATCCATCACCAGATACAAGCATGAAAAAACAAGCTTTTGGTTTTTCAGAGTATGAATTAACGATGTACCTTATCATATTGGGGAAATCGTAATGAACCGAAGAAGATGAAGATTTTATCAGTGACATCAGCACAAGATAGATTCGATGGCAGTGGTTGCCAAAGAACTTATGTCGTGCCAATGGATGTGGGTCGGGAGTTTTATTTGTAGGGGTAGAGAGAGAGAGGTGGAGTCATCAAGGTAGTCAAAATAAAAATCTCTAAGATCGGAGAGGGGTGTAAGATCGTGTAAAATCGTAAGATTTTAATCTTACGAACTTCCTAAAATTAAATATTTTTACACATAATATATATACCAACACTAAATATAACAACATAATTAAGTCATAACATTCATAAAAAGAATACAAACACAACATTCTCAACATGTCTAACAATAACAAACAATAAAAAAATAGCTCAAGTCCTCGAGATTGAAATTTTCCTCTAAATCTAAGCAATTGTCATCCCCATTCCCATCATCTTCCTCTTCCTCGATAATTTTCACATTTCCTTCTCTTTCCTCACCATCACTTGCAACATAATGATCACTCGCGTCACGGAAATCCATATCATCATCATCATGTGTTTGGTTAGAGGGTGAAAAATAGGAGTGTCTAGCTTTCACCCATCGGGTGGTGGAAAATTCTTTTCACTCCGGTTGTTTGGTACAACAAGGGGAAAAAGAAGTTATATTTACACTTGTTTGGTATAAGATGAAAAGTAAAACAAAAATGCTTCCAAAATTGTGTAATTGTTGGTTTCACTTCTCTCTTCCATTTACACTCCAAATTTTTTTTTCTTTATGGGGGGGGGGGGGAGGATGGGAATTTTTATCAAATAGGGAGTGTTTTCATTCCCCTCTACTTTTCCTTCCCTCTCATTTTCACTCCTACCAAACAATTGAAAAGGAATACACCCCTCCAATTTTTCCTCCTCATTATCCATCCCTTCAATTTACCTCCCAACCAAACACATTGTTCAATTTCAACATCATCATCTTCTTCATCCAAATTCGCGCCTCTCTCGATAATCTATTCCACATCCGAGTTGACTTCTTCAAATTGTTTCTCCACATTTCTAAACTTCTTGTTTTTCAACTTAGACTTACATCTCATAAACCAAGTCACTCAACTTTGTTTGGTGTAGTAGATTTCTTTTCTCGGTGTAAATCTAAACCAAAATAAATCATTGCATAAGCGTAATATTTATAACATAAATTTATAGACTTTATTTTCTAAGAAAAATAATCTTACCATCTCAAATGCTCTCCAATTGCGCTCACTTCCCGAAGAGCTACAACTCAATTTAAGTACACGTATAGCAAACTTTTGAAGATCAGGCACATCATCTCCATATGTGTTCCACCGATCGGCTCGATGTTTCTTCTGCACCATATCCATGGAACCATCTCTACCAAACATGTCTTGTCGATGATGGAATGTATCGAGCTGTTGATAAATATGCATCCTCTCTGGTCGATCCTACACTAACTTTTCAATGCAATCAAAAAGTTCATTTTTAACCTCCCTAACATTAGGGTTAAAGTTGTAACGAAAATTAACTCAGGGGTTCATATGATGGGCCGTAGCATGCAAAAGTCTATGTAGTTGATTAGTACACCTCTTATCAATAATATTCCAAATCGACTCATAGCTACCAGCATAATAAGTACATAGTTTTAGTTAATATTAAATCATCAAGTTAATATATTAAATACAAATACTAGACTTATTAATTATTTACCTTCTCTTAACATTATTGTAGTTGCTTTGAATTTTATCATTTGTGCAATGCCTCTCCTCGTAGCTGGCTGCTCATCAGAGTCTACCATGCCTAATACTTTAACCAACGGAAGGGCTGGCCTAAGACAAATGACAACACTACTCCAAAATCTACTATCTAACACAATGTTTTGAACAGTTTTCCCTTCATCGGCCCGTACAAACTTACTTCGTTTTCACTTTGGCAAAGAAACCATGGCCATCGATTCACCCTTATGCTCCATGAGGCAACTCAAAGTCAAGTAAGCAATCGCAAGTTGTGTCATAGCCGGACGGACCGAATCCTTCCCGTTTGTAAATTCTTTTAAGATGGAAATAAGCATCGTTCTCGAATAGATGTACGATGTAGTTTTTCTACCTTTTCTAATCGTTATTCGATGAACTTCCACTTTCTTCTCAAAGTCCTCTAGCATCAAGTCGATTCAGTAAGCTGCATATGGAGTCCAATACAAAATATTTCCCTTCTCCAACAAATTTCCAACCGCCTTATAAGCAGCATCATTATCGGTCACTACTCGTACAATATTCTCCTTCCCAACTTCCTCCACAATAGCATCCAACATTTCAAACACCTTTTGAAAAGGAAGACGTATCGGTTGATTTCAAAAATACTATGGAACTATTCACCAAGAGTTACAAATTGACCTCCTCTTCTTATCGGACCAAGCATCAGACACGATAGGGCACCCTATCCGTTTCCAATTCCTCCGTATGTTCCTTAATAACACCATTTCAGCCACCTTTTCCTTCAAAAGTGTTTCCCTAATCTCATGATTAGAGGGAGACTAAAAACCAGGACCATGTCGAGATACTTTTTCAAGTGCTTTTTTCCGGCGATCTTCGCTGAGCACTGCGATAGATGAGGGCTGAGATCTGAGCAGCTACAAGACCTGCAAAACAACACCGTCACTAATGGGTGGGGGGTTTCTCTACGAAAATAGCTCCGACGCGAGAGTAAAACTCAAGTCTGAGGAAGAACGAAAGAATTCATGGGAGGTTTTGTGGACAATAAAGTGTGTACCTTTGCCTTCGGGGATAGGACCTTATTTATAGGTTAAGGAGCCTTGGCCGCCTTCCTTAACTGCAGGAAACAGAATTGGGCAATGACTCATATTGCTCTCCAGATAAGGTAACTCAATCAAAGTCATGCAAGGAAACGATCTCCTCAGGATATTCTATCATTAATGAGAAACATTCTCCTTCTACAACACGGACTCTCGAGCAAGGTTGCTCGCAGGTGTCAAACTGGTCGGCTGGAGCTAAGCTCAAAGCAAGGGATGAGATTAAGTTCGTAGGAAGCATTACCTCTCTGCGAGGTCTTTTAAGTTCGCAACTATATTCTGCTTCTAGGCGAGCATTACTTTGTCTTATGAGGATTATGTCTCCTTTGCGAGCAATAATATTGCTCGCACCGGGGAGGATCACTCTCCCTTATCTCGCGGGGTAAGATTGCAGGAGCTACGCTCTCTGCGAGGTCTTTCATAAGGTTGCTAGATAAAAGCTCTTAATATCTAGCTACGTATTTGTTTTCTGATGGCTATGACCTGACTCTAGAGCACTCTAGAGCTCGCTAGGTCGCCAATACTTTTTGGTACCTTCAGTAGTCCCCTGGACCTTCATGCGAGTATTTACGCTCGCGTGGAGGGACATATATAAGAGCTCGCTAACTCCGCGACGAAAGTCTTTATGGTCGCTTGTGGCCTCTTGAGTTTGCTCGCCTTGTGAATTTAATTTTAGACGGCTGGCTCTTCGATATTCCCACCTATCATTTCAGTCTTAAATTTCGAATTGAATGTTGACGCCTCCATCTCCCCCACGTTTCCTGGAGGGAATTAATAATGCCTAGAAATAAGGACGTCATGATTGACACGGCTTCCCAAAAATCCCAAGAATCAAGGGGTGTCATGATTCATTCCCCTTTCAAACTTCATTTTACTATTTTACCCTTCTAAGGGTTTAAAAGCTTCTTCACATTTCACTTTCCATTTTTTACTTTCATCTTCAATGTTCCAGAGCAAAGAGAGAGAATGTTTGAAAGCTTCATCTTCATCCCTTCCATTTCTCTCTAATTTTCTGGATTTTGAAGCATTTCATCCGCAGATTCTTCCACTTTGTTTGATTTCTTACGTCTGAGCGTAGGGCGTGTTCCCAAGTTTGGAGTTAGTGCACCTCCATTTTATCCGGTGAGCTCAAGGCTTTTCCGGCGTGTCCAGAGCTTCAGGCTTCTCTCCGGCTTTCCAAATCTCCTTCAATCTCAAGAACAGTAACTCCCCTAGTCTTATTTCCAGATTTCTGCATTTTTGTTCGAGTTTTCCCTCAAAGCATTTCTGGGTTTGCCTTGAATATGTTCAAGAACATTTGAATCTTTATCCATTTTCTGGAAACCCCTCACAATCTGGGTTTAGATCTGAATAGTATCTATTTGTCCCTCTTTTTTGGTCGCGCAATATCTCGTCGACCCAATTTTCAGTTTCTAACACTTAATAGGTCGTTCTGGTCACTTCGACCATTCTTACTGTACTTAGCAAAATCTCCAAGTTTTTAACTTTTCTTTCCCTCGACTGCAAAGCTTAACTGAGAGGTCGCCAAAGTCTTTACTTATATCTCCTCCCCCCAATTTTGAAGTCGAGGAAAATCATTTCGACCATGGCTGCAAATGCTATCTGGTTTAGAACCACGGGTCCTGACTTGATCTTCCGACCACTACGGAGTGGCTGGGAGGTCATTCTTGATGAAGAGTGCTTGCAAGTTTTGCAAGCATTTGAAACAAGGATCACCTCTATTCCTCCTCGCTGCCCCTGCTAAGCGAATTCTTCCTCTAGGAAGCCCTGTTTATATTACCAGGGATCTCGACCAAATTTTGGCCTTGATAAGGACTTGTTATTGTCACGTTTCTATTGATAGAAGTCGAGCTAATATTGCTCAAACTAATGATGCTCGCCAAGAACCCTCCGCGAGCAATAATTCTTCATCTTCTGTCAACATTATTTCAGAGTCCGAATTCTTTTCTTTTTTTCATCATATAGATATGTCCAACGAAGCTGAGTCTGAGGTTCCCATTACGTCGGCCGAGGAGGGCGTCGAGGAGGCATCCTCGCAATCACGTAACTAGAAACCTTTCACCAACAAGTGCTCTGTTGCAAAGATGGAGGCTTTGTACACCACCTACTTCATAGATAGGTCAGAATTCAAACTCTCACTCCCTAAGGAAGGATCCTCCTATGAAGAGTTGCGATCTGATCCCCCTAGGGTTGCCATCTACACCTCTTTCTTTGACGCTGGTCTCAGGCTGCCCTTAGATCCATTCTATTCAGAATTTTTTGATTATACCATGTCCTACCCAATCGACCTCACATACAATTCTGCTATAAACTTGGTTACCTTGGCTGTGACCTGTCGTGCGAGGTGTATTGAGCCTTCGGTCTTTCTCTTTACCCGCTTCTACCTCTTCCAACTTCCAGTCATGGGTGAGAGGAGGTTGACCATTCGCGCCAAAGGTCGCAAGTATGGTCACATCTCCGACAAGCTCTCGAAAAAGATTTTTAAGTGGAATGAGAGGCTTGTGATGGTTGAGAGCAAGAGTGGTCGGTGTTTCCCTCATCATGAGGATGGTCCCCCCTGGACTCTGTTCTCCGGACGAGGCTTTCAAGTGCGGGGATCTAAAAGACGTCGAGGCGCTTAGAGAATATTTGGGTTTGGCGACGAAAGCTCATCCTTCTAACCCAAAGAGGAAAATCCCCTACCAAGAGAGATATACGAGTTGGCGGGGTGTTATGAGCGATGAAGCCTTATTGGTTAAGTGTGGCCTTTCACGTGCCCCTATGGAGGGAATCAGGTTGCGCATTCCTTTAGTGGCCGATTTTTGCTCGCTGAACCGGCGTCCCCATCGCGAGGATGATGTGGAGGAACAAACTGTTTTTTTTTTTTAATTCCGGCCGGCCTTATTGTCAAGATGGCGGTCTTTGCCAATGTCGTCGCATGTTGTGACATGATAATGGTAGGTCTTACCCTTCTTGCTTTGTTTTTGGGTTTGTTCTTGTTTTGATCATGCTCGACTAACTTTTGGTCGCTATCTTTGCAGTGGTGAAGTTCAACATCGATAAACTTCAATCAAAGAAAGTTGTGAACAAGGGAGGTCGCAAGGATGCGATGAAAGACAAAGATCCCATTACTCGGGCTACTCGGCCTAAATATTCCCTGGATGAGGGTAAAGGCCCTAATGCTCCTCAAAAATATTCTGGCAAAGTTCCGAGGCTCCCAAGGCAAAGAAGGTGGTCGCCTCCAAAATGGCTGGCAAGAGACCTATTGAGGAGAGCTCGCCAATTCCCGCTGCCAAGAAGGGCAAGAGCAGAGCTGACGACGAAAATCCCAAGAGTGATGAGGAGCCTTCTTGGCTAAATGATGATTTTATTTATCCATCAGATGATCCTGCGGCCTTGCGCAAGCTGGAGGAGGAGCTCCCAGTAGATCATGACATTGCCACCATGGATCAGGATGCTCGCGAGTATCCCAATACTCACCCTGGATCTGCTTTGACGGAGCACACGCAGTGGAGAAAAATGCTTGGAGAATCCCCTTGTAACATTCTTGATCGCATGGGGATCCAGCATTGCGAGGTAAAAATCGTTACATCTTTTTGTCTTAAATTGGTGCTTGCAATTTCTAACTTCTTGATACTTTTTCAAACAGCTTACTACGAACGCGATAGCTTTGGCAGAATTTGCTGTGGAGGCGGAGAAGAAGGCTGCGACCTTGTCCAATGACCTCGAGCAGGCCAAGAAGATGTCAGCCGAAACTGTGGAGGGGCTGGAGAGCAAGATTGAAAATATGGCAAAGAGTATGCACGCAATTAAAACATATCGTGACAACTTGCAGCAGATCAATAATTCTTTGACTGAATCCGCGGGGAAGTTTGAGAAGGAGAGGAAGGAAGCCGAGGAACTTTTCCAAGGTCGCGAGGCCTCAATAAAGAGTGCGGTTGTGGAGGAGTTCCTTAAATCACAAACTTATGAAGATAGGGTTGTAGAGGAGGTCGCGTCGTACTACAATCAAGGGCGAAACCATATTTTGAGAATGGCCGCAGCTGAGGGGATCAAACAAGATCGACCACTCCGCATTACGGCAACCTAGCGAGGGCTCATCATGTGGTCGTTGAATTTACTCCTGATGAGTTCGAACAATTGAGGGAGATGGACGTTGAAGCTGGTAAAGATGCGTGGCAACCTCCTAGACCTCAAGCCCATCCCCTGAATGAGCTTATCAATCTGATTCAGAGAGTGGGTAAGGCCTCTTTAACTAAAAATGAGGGTCGGTTGCTAACGGAGCCAATGTCCTCGCCTGAAGAGTTTGAGCCCACATCTGATAAAGCCCTTGAGCCTGAACAGCCCGTCATAGTTGCGACCTCTACCTCCGAAGCCGTTCCAGAAGATTCCCCTGCTCCTCACGAGGCTTGAAGAAGATCATTCTTGTTTTATGTACTCTGAGAACAACTTGTTTAGGTTGTAATTTGATACAATGGTTTCTGATACTTGTCATTTTTGCCTGTGGTTTGGTGCGAGCAGTTTTCTTGCGACCAATGTTTGAACAGTAGTTTTAATTTGGATAATTTTTGTGATATGTTTCTCGCGACCAATTGACGAGCAACTTATTGCTATGAATAGTTATTTTCTCACTGTTATAAGTTTGCTTGTTGCTAGTTTTCTACTTCGCCTTTTAGTGAGCTCGCTATTTCTCTTGGTCAAACCATGTAGGTTGCGGGTTATTTCTCTCGGGACCCTTGTTGGCGAGTATGCTATTTTTCAACCGGAGCCAATGAGTGAGCTGCTATTTTCTGCTCAAACTCGGACCAATAATTGGTTCTCGATCTGCTTCGCAACTCTCTAGTTTGTGCGATGTCTCACAAACTCCTCGCTTCTCGAAGCGACGTTTGGGCTATTTTTCTCA
>JAOTQG010111916.1:0-11753 GCA_025631175.1 Iris virginica
TGGTGTTGGATCATATTTTGGAGAATGATAGGCTTGGGAAACAAATTATGAGACATGTAATGGGCTAGAGACCCGTTCCTCCCGATGTAAAAAAAAAATTTTTTTTTTACCAAGAGTTAATAATTTTTTCAACAAAAGATATCTATATTTAAAATATTATAAGAAAATTTCAATATTTCTATAAAATCATGTGTCCATATATGTGTGTGTATATATATATATATATAGTCGCTCAAATGAGAACCTAAATATCGTAGAAATTATAGGAACCAAAGACACAATAACGAAAATATTTACTGTGTTAGGAGATTCAAATACACAGTACTAAAAATATTTTTACTGTGTATTTGAATCTTCCAACACAGTAAATTTTTTCGTTACTGTGTCTTTGGTTCCTATAGTTCCTATTTTAATTGGTTCCTATTGCAGCGCGCCCCTATATATATATTTAGTTGAACAACAATTAAAGTTGGATAAAAAGTTTGTTTCAAATGTTAAGTATATTTTAAATATTATTATACTATATATAAATATTACGTATATATTACTTCATTTGTTTCATTTTAATTGTTTTGAAAGCGACATAAAGCTCTTACAATATGTCACTGTCAAGGATAATTAAATAAAAACAGAGGGAGTATTAGGGATAGTCTTGTCAATATAAGAAAGACCTAGAGGGGGCGATATAAGAAATTAGCTATATTGCTTGATACGGGAAGAAATTATATTATACTCCGTTTAATCGAATTACCCTAAACTAGTAAAGTACTCGAAATTCTCCTTCTTCCTTACCTCTCTGTCACCGCGATCATCCTATTTCGACTATTCTGCATAATCAGGTACGTTCTCCCCTTAATTCCAGTCAAGTTTTTTGATTAATTTTCAGGTTGTTGATTTAGGGTTTTACTGTTTGTTCAATTGCGCCTTCGCCTGTACCTTTTCTGCATAATCTTGATGAAAAAGTTTAATGGAAACATCAGTCAAAACTATTATATGTTGAGGTTCGATTGAGGTAACCTCCTTTGTCGAAACTCAAAAGCAGCAAGGTAGGAAATATATACAAGATTTTGGACAGAAAATTTCTGTCGGAAACTATTATAGGTTGGACTCATAGGATTGGTTGCTGGGCCTAATTAAGTTCTGTATCTATTTTGTGCCATGCCATTAGCTCAAAAAACTCGATTTTTCTAATTAAAACTCAATTATTTTTTTTTGTTCACCCTGATCCAAAATGAGTTTTTGGTCGATTAAGTTTTGACCCAGTATCTGTAGAAATTTACTTCTTAATGAAAATTTGTAAAAATTTTCATCTGTTGTTCACATAATAATCTTACCATGACTGGAATTTTAGAATTTAATATTCCATAATAAGTATATGTTCAGTAGAAATTTTATATTGTCTTATGTTGACTTCGCACAAGGAAATTGAACACTCATTTTGGGATGGACGGAGTATTAGTTAACCATGTGTTCTGTTTTAGTTAAATTACAATCGCTGAAAACTACATATAATGCTATGTATTTGTAGAAGCATTTAGTTTGTTAAAAACAAGTATTTTAACAATAACTTGGTTTGATGAAAAGAGTTAAGTGCTTCTGTAGTTTGTAATGGTTGGAGATTTTTCAATTAAAAGTGAAAAGATGTATGCTCTTAGTATTGGTTTGATTTATTCACTTGTTGAACTTGTAATAAGGAAATGGACTTTTTGATCTGATAATGGCTCGATTGAGTTGACTAACGTAGAAGTTACAGTTGCGCACTTAATACATGCTTATTCAACAAAAGGAGTATAAATCATTTATATAAGCTTATCAAGTTGGCCAAAAAATAGTGAAAAGAGGAATTTCCAATGGAATGGGGTACCATTACTTGTGCATTGACAAACTCCTTTTTTTCTTCTTGGTTTTGCCTCACAGTTAGATGTTTGTATATAAATGGAGTTTTATTTTGCATATATATATATATATATATATATATATTTTCACTTTGATTTTCATTTAACTGTGTTATGTGGAGTAAACTGATGGGTATTTATCTTTCAAGTATATACAAGGATCATAAATATGAGATTTCCCGACTACAAGGTCAATTTTAGATAGTCATGAATGAGAGTGAGTGGAAAATCTATCTGAACTAAAAAACCGATCAGGTAGAAGTGATGACTGATGAGATAATTAGTTTGTGGTCATGCATGTGCTGCCATGGATTCATTACTGTAGGTCGAAAGTTGGTTTGGATTTTCTTGGAATATGTTGCCCCACATTGACATATGTGACTATTGGTCTTTGGGTTTCAGAATGTTCCATGACATCCATGTAAAAGCCAAATATAATCCATAACTATCCTTGGTCTGACTATAATCCATAACTATCCTTGGTCTGACTACATGTAAAAGCCAAATATAATCCATAACTATCCTTGGTCTGACTATAATCCATAACTATCCTTGGTCTTTGGGTTTCAGAATGTTCCATGACATCCATGTAAAAGGCAAATATAATCCATAACTATCCTTGGTCTGACTACGTATTTGATACAACAGATACATTTGTTGTATCAAATCAGCGTATATCATATATGAGAGGCAAGTGAGAAGTTCATAGATGATAGAACTTTAACCCAACTCTTCTATATGAAATTCTTAAAAATAGAATATTCCCAAATGAAAGTCGGAAATTTTGTATTGCGGGCGCTGGGCAGGTAATCCGAACTTGGCGGATAATCTCTTTTGCTTGGAATATTGTTTAGCTAAATGAGAAAATTGGGTTAAACACTACAAGTACAGCCAATCTTTATTGTGGTATACATTTGCAGATCACTCAGAAACACGTGGGATGAATTTTCTGATGGTTTGACAGTAGAATAAGAATCATTCTTTTGGTTTTCTGTTCTTTCTTTCCTTGTTCCCCTTGGCGAAGTTACTGAATCAATATGACCTGCAGACTGTTTTCTTATTCATTAATCTATGGCAATGATTTGGTTATGCTGTGTAGGCAACTTGTTGTTAGTTGCATAAATGTTCTTAACATTGTGCCTTACTGTTATGGCGGCTTTTGGTCTCTTTCAATTTTTGTCTTTTTCTTGTCTTTTTTGCCCACCTTGTGATTTTCTTCTTGGGTTACCTTTGCGCTCAATGTTATGCTCAGCATGCATCTACATTAAGAGTTCAGTATTCAGTATTCTAACCTTATAATTCATATCTCATGCTTTTGTGTTTGTTGCGCTTCTGTTTTTACTCTATTTCTTTCTTTTCACTTCTCCCTTTTGACCTTTTCCTTTTTCTTCTTTTTAATAGTTGTATCATGTTCACAATATCTTCTTTTAACGACCATGATATATATATATATATAATGCATTCATGCTTCATAGGTTGTGTTTTTGGTGTATGGAGTCGGTGTTGAATTCGGCTGATTTCTTGTGTGAATTGTTTTGATAGACTTGCTTTAATTACTTTAGATTCTTTTAACTGGCTATGCTTCTAGTCTAAATGGGCGCCGCCAGCTTACTTGGCGTTTTATGCTTATTAGTACTTCTTTAATAAATAAGAAATAAAGATTGTCTAGTCGTAGACAGTTTAAAATTGAAAATCATCCTGTTGCATTATATCTGCATAGCTTGTTAGCTTACTTGTCAAGCAGTGCATTTAGCTAAAAGAGCATTGGCCTTCCACCAATGGAGAAAGGAACAGCAACTAGCTGATTTCTTGTGTGATTTTTCTCTTTGATACACTTGCTTATGTTAGATTCTTTTAGCCGGCTATACTTCTAGTCTACATGGGCGCCGCCAGCTTAGTTGGCATTTTATGCTTATTACTACTTTAATAAATAAGAATCTAGGCGTAGAAGTTTAAAATTGAAAATCATCCTGTTGCATTTTATCTGAATAGCTTGTAAGCTTACTTGTCAAGCAGTGTATTTTTATAAACAGCTAAAAGAGCCTTGGCCTTCCGCCAATGGAGAAAGGAACAGCAAGTAGCCTATTTGTTAATGATGGTTCATTTATGGAGAGGTTCAAACAACTTGAAGAAGAGAAGGAAAAGGCTGCAAAATTAGAGAAATCTAAATCTGGTCCAACTTTCTCAGGCTCTGAAACTCCAAAATCTATTAATAGTAATAGTAGCCTGGGGTCTAAAGCTAGAACCACCAAGGCTTCTTCAAGCAGCAAACTTGTATTCAGCCTGAAACAGAAATCAAAACTTGTTGCATCCGTTGTCAAGTTAGGTGAAGATGAGGACGAGGATGAAAAGGACGGTGTTAATGTATCAGGTGATGGACCACCAAAAAGGCAAAAGTTGGATCGGTCTGATGCTTCGGAGCGGGTGTTGAAACATGTTGATGTTGGTAATGATTCCTTATGTGCTATTTTTTTATTGAGTTCTACAGGGAGTAGTGTGTGAACTAATTTTTTCATCCGTTTTGCACTTACAGGCAGTGCATAGTAGAGTGCACACGAATGACTGCAGTATTCCACTTATTTAGCATTATTTGATTTCTCCTCATACATCTTTACAAGCAAAAAGAATATAAAAAAAGGGACTGAGTGTCTCATAAGATTTCATTTGTGTGTTTCAGTTATTTTTAAAACTACTTCGTTCATGTTTTAAACTAGACTAATGCAAGCTTGATTCACCTGTCTAGTGTAAGCTCAGACATGAGTTTTCACACTTCCTCTCTGTTGCCCTCATGTCAGCTAGTAACTTAGATGCCAGAGACTCTAGAAATTTATTATTTCATGCCGACTGGCCACTACATTTCCTCGAGTTCATGTAAAGTTGGTGGGTTTGTCCACAATGTGACATCTATTTTTTGCTGATTAGGGAATCATGATCTTGTAGTTTTAAGCAAATTGTTTATCATAGATGTTAGTCCTCATTCTGGTGTACCTACTGTTGGTGAATTGACGCATGATTGTCCGAGTGGTTTGGCACAACTCATCATACTTAATTCTTTGTAAAAAGAGATATTTTGTGAGGCTTGTCTCCTTCGTTGTACTTTGTGCATATCATGAGGCTTCCATGCCCTTGAAATGGTTGATGAAGAGAACAAAACATTCGTGAATTATTCTTGTCTGATGAATGCAGCTTATTTGTAATTAGTCGACAATGGTGGAGACAGATGTTCATTGACAGATTGGGAATCTGTGGCAAGCCTGCTACAAGAGTAATTTAGATTCCCTTGTTCATACTCTTGGTTTTAATCAGTTCTTTAAGTGACGTGCAGCACCTCCACCCCCCAGCGATCCCACCGTTAAGAATGTAGCGGATAAACTAGCAACTTTTGTGGCCAAAAATGGAAGGCAATTTGAGCATGTCACACGGCAAAAAAATCCTGGAGATACACCTTTCAAGTAAGTACATATGGTTTAATGGCTCCCTTTCTTTCTTTTTAATGGACATAAGTATGCAGTTCCTTGAGTGTACCCATTTCATAGAAGCTAGTTATTTGTTTTTTCCCTAGTTGACTGTTGCTTGCATGTGGTATCACGTGAAATCCAGGTATCGGAGGATAAATAGATAACGGGAGCATTACAATTTTGAAATAGAACTGAATTTTTGAAATAAATTGCTAAATGTGTGGGGATATTATTCTGCTTTATTTTCTATGATGTTTGGAAATTGCTTATATACTTTGGTTGTGAAAAATTAGAAAAGCTGTCATCTGACATTACTACAGTAAACCGGGACATAGCTTATGTTGCCTTTTTTTTTTTTTTTCCAATTATCAAATTAAACTCTGCAACTTCCTAAATCTAGTCTTCACACTTGACTTCTACTCCCTCCTTTCCGAAATGAAGTCACTTTTTCTTGCTGAAAAGTCAACATAACATTTATCAAATTATTTTTTACAAAATATGCAACTAGTTTTAAATTCTACTATTTTAGTTATTGTAAGAATAATTCGTAATTTCTCGAAATATTTTTTATATATTTGTTACGACATGTAATTTTTTGTATAAATATTGGGTCGGTGGTTAATTAAGTTGACCAAAATGTGTCAAAAAGTTACACTCATATTGGGACGGAGGGTGTAGTAATCTTTTATAACTTGTTACTGCAGTAAACTGAGACATGGCTTATGTTGCATCTTTCTTAATCTATGAAATGGAACTCGAACACTGAACTTCTATTAATGTTCTGTAACCTTACTGAAATGGAACTGACACTGAACTCTGACACTGACACGGAACTCTGACATTGACTTTATTACTAATTCAGCTGAATAAAGTTGTATGCTATTGAATCTATGTTTCCTATTTACAGTATGTTTATTGTTTAATTTGTACGGTCTCATGTGAAGATTATGGTTTCCCACTACAATCCCTTGGAAATTGGCCCTTCAGTGGCCTGGAAACAATTTCATGGATCTTCCCAAACCATGTGAATTTATCGTTATTTATTTTTCTGGAATTCTAATAGAAATTCTACTGGCAGGTTTTTATTTGATGAAAGCTGTGCTGATTACAAGTATTACGAATTTAGGCTTAGTGAGGAAGAAAAGGCTCTGTTGCAGTCTGACTCTGGAGTCTCACAGACTGGTTTGTGCATTAATGCCAATATTTCTTCTTGCACTCTGATTTTACATGAACTTTAGGAGTAAATCGTGCAGATCCCAGGGCATTGATTTCTTTAACCTCCTTAACAAACTCAAAATGGTGCAAATGGTAAACCAAGAAGTGCCCCTATGTTTAGGTTTCACATTGAAATCAGATTCAGTATAGTAATTATCAGTACCGATGAAAAACACTATTTATGTGCGGAACAGGCAAGTGCAAAAATTTGAACTTGTGTTTTCCAGCCATCAGTAACTTTGGGGCAGTGAGATCTCTCACGATAGAGAGCGTGTAAGCATTGTTGACTGACATTCTTAAGGGATCTTCAAATCACTCCAGTTGAGCTTTCTTGATGCTTTTAATGTTCATGACATGAGGTTTCATGATCTGCTATTCTCAGGGTGCATTAAGTTACCATTTTTGTCATTAGTTACTAAGTTTTGGTGCATGCATTCCCATGTTCCTCTAATTTTTTGTGGTACGCATCATTGACTCTCAGAATACATGATCTTTACAATATGGAGAGTGACATCTTAACTCTGGCATAAACGGGCTTCTGTATTTTTACTTCGTACTGAATTTAGTTCCATTTCCATGGATTTGGAGTTTCACCTGTTTCGGGTTTAAATCTTTTGATGCCTGGAGCATTTTATATAGTGAAAGAATTACTTGCATGCTCAATTGCTTATGGTAGTAAGTGAATTACAAGGTTGGGAAATTTATTTGTGCAGGTGGTACAAGTTCTACCATTCCAAATGCAGGCAGTGGTTCTCAAAGGTCAAATCAGCAACATTCAAAATTTCAAATTCCTGCCTCAGCTTTATATGCAGCTGCTGAGAGCACAAGAGCTTCTGCTACTTCTGCACAAGCAGCATCAAACGATAGATATGATTATGGTATATATAATTCTCTGATAAAAATAGTTTTTCATTGGTTAACTTTCTTAAACCCAGTAGCATATTTTGGTATTGGATCCTGTTGCAAGCAACAACCCTTTTGATAAATGAGAAAGTAAACCTACTAACTCAAGCTTGTGACAAAGACCATATAAACATTTGGGACCTTATTTCAAAAGCATCTTTGCTTGCAGGTGAAGCTAGTGGCCCCACTGCTGCAGATCCGATAGCGATGATGGAATTTTACGCCAAGAAAGCTGCACAAGAAGAGAGGAGAAGACAGCCTAAACAATCTAAAGATGAGATGCCTCCACCTGTTTCCCTTCAAAGTATGCGTTTGTTGTCTTGATTTTATGAACAAGAATCATACTATTGTGTTTGGACCTTTTTATGTTGCCAATTACTTCTCACTAGAATCTTCATATTTTGATGCTCATTTATGATGTTTGTTTCCTTGACTCATTTAATTTTGTCATGCCAGCTCCTGGTACAAGGGGTCACCACATGGGTGATTATATCCCCCAGGAGGAGCTTCAGAAGTTCATGGCCAACTGTAATGATGTTGCTGCACAGAAAGCAGCCAAGGAGGCTGCAGAAAAAGCAAAAATTCAGGCAGACAATGTTGGGCATAAACTTTTATCAAAAATGGGTTGGAAAGAAGGTGCTGTTTTTATTTTTGCCGTTCGTTACTTCTTTCCTTGCATATAACTTAAGTAAGCTATGTCTTGGTAATTGTCTTTTCCCTGCATATTATTAACATAAATGTCCTCATGCCTTCTTTTGTCTTCGTCATTTTTGCTAGTGAAATGATCTTATTGGTTTTCAGCATGAGACTATAGAAGTCCTGCAAGTATTTCAATATATGCAATTAATTTCTTTAACGTATCCTCAATTTTTGATTAATCCTTTTGCCACAGTAATGAACAATGTCTAGTATTAGATCAGTGAGCTTGAATCTTATGTATGGCTCTTGGCCTCTGGATGGATCTTTCTTTCTTAGATTTTGGAGTGTCATATTGAAAGTGTCTGTATGTGATCATTTACTAAATGCTCTTCAAGGTTCTCCATGAAATGCTTATTATTCTGCCACTTTCGATTAGGTTCCTCCTTTTTTTCTCAAATTCAATGTGATGTATTAATTAACTTGGGATATCTGTAATATAATTTTTGCTTCGCTTTTGAACTCTAATTTAGGAGACTGTTTAAGAGGAAGGGACTCCTATATCCATTAAGGATCTAATGCATTTACTAGGTTTCCACTACAGACTTACAGCCAAGTTTACCACTCAGCTCTTAATATTCAACTTACTCTATGTGAAGTGTCATGCATAGTGCTCTGAGAGGAATTAGCTTGTTTTTATGGGCTATGAACCAATTCCACTTGGCGGCTACATGTCCATAATTTGGAAATTGTTTATCTAATTTAGGCTAGGGAGACAATATGCATGCTTCAGCTGGTGAAATTATCATTTCAGCTATGTGGGTATGCTGATTATGTAACAGTGTTTTTATCCGAATATCAGCCTGAAGTTCCTCTTTGACTTTTTGATCACCTTTTGTTTTCAATACTGCAGGTGAGGGACTTGGAAGTTCCAGGAGTGGCATTGCGGATCCAATTCAGGCAGGGAATGTGAAACTGAACAATTTGGGAGTCGGTGCTGCTAATCCCGGGGAGGTAACTCCCGAAGATGATATCTATGAGCAGTATAAAAAGCGGATGATGCTTGGTTACCGCTACAGACCAAATCCCTTGGTGAGTATTATTCTGGTTCATCTTTTTCATTATATTTTCCACCTGTTTCGGTTGAATTTATGATTTCAAAAATGTTGCCACTGGATAGTGGTGAAACTGTTGGGGAAAATGTTAAAGCAATCTATTTCTTCTGTTTAATCAGGGCAACCCTAGGAAGGCATACTACTAGTTGTGAAGGCCTTCATATTTTCTGATTCTGCTCTGGAAAGAGATACAAGTCATTTGTAAGGAGAGGAATGGATACAAAGTCCTTCAGTCGTTTTAAAGAGAAAATTGTATTTGGAGGTCATTTTGACCGTCTCTTAGACCTTAATGAAAGGTTAACCCGCTTTTTCTGAAGGGATGCTGTCTGTTACTATTTTGTGCTGTATGAACTGCACTGGTCGCTAAAAGTTTTTGTTCGAATCTCAAACTCCTATTCCCCAATCTTTCTTTTCGGCATTAACGCCAAAAACACAGTAAATAAGGGCATGTCTAGGTGTAGTGAAATTAGAATGACCTTTGATAGAAAGACTTCTGTCTATGTAAGCAATGGCCTGCATTTAAACTCTTTAATTAACAAAGAATTCACCAAACAGGAAGCTTCTCATCTTGTAATATGGAAAAACTTGACAAGTGATTGCTAGCAAGCTCCTTTTGTAGCATTCATTATTTTTTCTTTTTTCCATTCCGACTTATTCTTAGTGCCTGGAAAGTAAGATCGACTGACTTCTGCAACATCAACTGGTAGGATCGACTGGTAGCCCGAGGGTTGTTAGCTGTCTTCCCCCAAGCGAGGGTTGAAGAAGCTCCTTTGGCTTAGACAAACTCTTTCCTGATATGATAGCCGTTGTTTGCTTCATCGGTTTCAGGCCTATTCAACTTTTGGATAAATTCAAAAGTTAAGATTTTCGATATTTTTTGGATCGTGTCTGTGATACTATTATGACATGATGTATTGTCAGAGATTTTATAAATATAAAATGAAGTAATTATGTTGATATTATTTAATAAATTTTGATTTAGTACTTGGATAAAAATCTTTACGGGGATACTTGGATTGTAAATATACTACTCCCTCTTTTCCTCCCTAAATGAGTGTTTTTGTTATATTTTAAAATGTCAACCTAATATATATTGATATATTTACATAATATATTAATGGGCCCAAGCTCAAATACTAGGCCTAATTCCAATTAGATGTAAGACCCAACGGGCAGGCCCAATGCAAGAATCACTGCTGAAGGATGGTCAGCCATGACCCAACCCAACGGGCGGTCATATGGCCACTCCTATAATCTCCTAGGCTAACTACCCTACGGGTAAGTTACTCAACAAAAGTGATCGGCCTACGTCAGTATAATGACATCAACCCGCCCTAGAGGTGGCCAACTGACTTCCTGCTCCTAGGCCATGTCCAGACTGCCCTAGCCCGCCTTGACCTTCCCAGCGGCCCAAGGTCTTCTTTATTCAAACTGTGCAGGCCACGTCCCTAATAAGTCCTCCTAATAAGGAGGAAATGATTACAATACAACGGCTACGTGGGACACCTTACCATGAGCAGAGGCTATCCACTCCAACCATCTTCATCAAACATTATAAATAGTCTCACACTACACCTTTCTCAAGGTAATCATTCAATCAGAGAATCACATTACATAATTACTGTTTACAAGCACACACGCACTCACTGCAACTATATTCATCTGTGAGCAATCCTCTTTACGTTCTTCACAGAACTAATTAGGGTTCCGCAACATTAATCCCACGGATTACTTACTCTCACGTCGGAGCTTACGAGCGAGGCCCACGCCTTGCTCATCACTTTAGGTGTTATACTTTTGATACAGGTAATTGAGGAACTCCTCTTTGGAGCCATTGTCCTGCCTACACGTGGATCGGACACATTCAGACTCGATCATATATATTTATCATATTTTAGATTTTATAATTTCAATCCATGTGAGTCTATTATGGCAAATTATCAATGACAATTTTATAACTGCGACAACAAATTTTTCATTAAAAAATGATTTTAAAATATGAGTCATTATTAGCGACCATGGAAAATGTATTCCCTTTGTTCCTAAACAAGGAGTTTGATTTTTTTTTTTTTTGGATCAATTTTATTAACCTTGTCTTTGATCGAAATTTTATGAGAATGAACTTGTTGTTATAAAGTTATAAAAATGTTATTGATAATTACTCAATATTCTTATTAAAATCAAAATTTATATTCTAAAATAAAATAAATTTATGCTAAATATAAATTTTAATAATAATTTAATTGAATTTTCAAAAATTAAATAAGAGTATAGGACGCTCATTTATAGATAGAAGGGGATATTACTTATTTTAGGTCTATAATTGATACCCAAAAAAGTGAGTCGGAAACAACGAAATTGCTAGTATGCGGACGTCCGCATGTGCGGACGCTTACGAGTATTTGGTAAAAAGTTATAGGTTTTTGGTAAAAAGTTATAGTTCATTGGTAAAATGTTATAGTTCAATTATCATATTATTTTAAAATGAATTGTTAGGATGATATGATAATTGAACTATAACCTTTTACCAA
>JAOTQG010111938.1:0-11750 GCA_025631175.1 Iris virginica
GTTGTTCCAGCATAACTTCATCTGTAGCTGGGTTAGGAGTAACAGTCTCCACCATGGCGGAATTAGATACCTCCGGTGTATCCGGAATGAAATGGTCTTCGTGTTGATGTTTGTTCTTTGATTTCTTGCTGCTCCGTGCCAACTCGCCTTCCAAATTAAGATCTATGTCTGGCGGGTCAGCTTGGGGATCTTGGGCTGTCGATATTTCTGATTCACTAGCCGTTATCGGCGAGGTCATACTAGGAGTTAACGAGCTTTAGTCAAATATTCTTTTGATAGCTGACAGCTTTAGTTATCTAGAAAGAAACCTCACTTCATCTGCATTCATGAATCTTATCATTAATAAATTTTGTTTTTTTTCTTGATCATCTGAGCACGAAGAATCAGAGGCATTTACTTTCATGAAGCATATTTCTGCAATGGATAACAACATACTAACATATTGTTCTTTGATTTTGATTATTTATGTCATGAAGATACTTGCCTGATACCATTGATGTCGCAAGCAGCAGTCAACAGAGGTCTTCTGGATGTGATTGTTAGAAACCCGATTCTTTTGAAGCAGCACAAGACCTTTGACCACCTTTGTTCATTTTTATTGTTTCTGGTTTGTACGAGGCTATACCTGTAAAGTTTAAAATGTGGTTGGATAATTGTTGGTTGAACTTGGTGTTGTGGTGCACTCTGTTCATGTATCCAGATTGTTACAGTTGCAACTTATTATTTTGAAAGTTTACATGCATATTTCAGCAATTTTTAATATGGAAATACTCATTATCTGAGTCACTTATGACTTCATTTCTGATCAATCCTCATTTTTTTTGTTCAGATGTCAGGAGTGTAAGCCAGCAAGCTATTGGTACAATCCAAGACTTGCCATTTTGTTGTCCTGTTTTTTGTGCTGATAAATCGCTGCTATTGTAGAATTTGATATGACAAAGGGTCATTCTTGGGGGCGGGGGGTGAGGGGGTTTACACTAAAACGTTAATACATGTCTGCAGAGCTTGCTGCAGAAAAGTTGCCAAATCCTTGGAGGCAATGTGGCAACATAATTTACAATATTGGACATTGACTGCTAGAGTGCCAGAAAAAACAATGGAGATACAGATATTGGACATTGACTGCTCGAGTGCCAGAAAAAAACAATGGAGACACACAGACTACGGGAGAGTTTTGAACTAAGCTATACTCTTTTAACATTACAGATAAGGTTCCAAATCACAAGCCGCAGGGTTCAACATTGCTTTCCTGATTCCAAAATGCTTGTTTTGGAGCCCCAAAAGTCTACAAACAAGTTCTTTTAGACCAAAGAACTACCGAGTAACTCGTGTTTTATCATCCAAGTCCAATAGATGAGGAGGATCCATCACCTATCTGTCTTCCATGCATCTTAACTTCCAGATTTTTTTCCCCATTTCATAAATAGCGACACAAAATCAGTCTTCCTTCACATTGTTTCTATTTTTGGTGCGTACTGAGTTGAATGATTCGCACCTGAGTTGTTCATACCATTGTTGTTGCTATCTAAAACCAGCACCAAAAACAGGTGGAAGCACAAACTGTGAAGAAAAACAAATGTGGCAGGAATTAGTACAGCATGAAATTCGGGGATTATTCCATTGTAAATAGATATTACTTGATTGGCAAAAATTGATCTTGTAACAAGAATGCCATCAGCAATATGTCTTGCCAGTCTTAACCTTTAAGTCTAGGTGCATGATATCAATAAAAAATTAAACAAAGGAGGTACCAAAGAGCTATATCTCAAGCAATATCCTCCTCTTCCCTAATGGGCAATGGTTACCTGAACTCGGCTACAAGGATCCTCCAAAATTATAAAATTTGCACCAAATGTAGTGTGAAACAACCATACCCACACCCATCCATGTCGTGTCGGAGGGTACTTTGACAAAAGCGAAGGGTTGGGTCCATGTAACAAAGCTAACGGGAGGTAGGGGGTTCAAGTCCAGCAAGGGCTTAAGCCATCTCTATTATATTTGTAAGCTCTAAGAACATCAAGGTTTGCGGTAAGGGCGTACAACGTATATCCCCTTCAGCCTTTCTTAATTTTTTTTTTTAAAAAAAGGAGGTTGCAGATACTGATATAACGATTGATCAATCGAGTTTGGAAATTTTTCTAATTTTGAGATCCATGGATACAACTTATTTGTATCCAAAGTTTACGAGATAAATACACAGATCCTTTGTCCAAATAAATTTATGTTATATATCATACTCCCTCCATACCAAAAAGATGGTTCCATTGTACATTTCAACTTTTCAAGGATATAGCTTTACTTGTTTGTACTATTCATACAATACATTAAGATTTTAGCTTTATTTTAGAAATGACAACATTTCTGGACAAATAGAAAAGAAAAGTCGGACTATCTTTTTGGAAGAGAGGAGCACATATATGTATAATGTAATGCATAAATTTTCCTTTCAAAAATAAAATGACAGCATGATCACATTTTTATTACAATATCACTTTATTAGTTAGTTGGCTTCAAAAATAAAATGGCAGCATGATCACATTTTTATTACAATGTCACTTTATTAGTTAGTTGACTCCAGTCCTGTATCTTAGATACCAAACAATCCAATAATCAATTACTTGAAGCATGAAACCAAATAAATAGAATTAAAAAATAATTAGATTGAATTATATATTCAAATGTATAATGATGTTAACATAAGATAGTTGAAGGGTGAGATTGTACAATAGATGCATCTCTTCTACCCTACTTTTGTAAAGCAACTTCCGCAGGCCCCCGTATCCCATGATTCCCACCACACCTCTTCCTCTCTCTCATCCCACTTCCTAAACGGATATCGCCAATCCACCACCATCTAGCTCCACTACCACCACAACCTACCAAATCATAAAACCAGATCGATGGATTTGACGTGTCAAGGGCTCCTCTAGACTCATCGTTGACAAGCCTACATCTCTAGCCTTTAAGAGATGTTTCTCTTTCCCTTTCTTTCGTTTTTGTCTCTCTTCTCTCACAAGGGTAATGTAGTCCCTTCTCAGAAATGTGAACAGTAACAAAAACATTCACATCAGAAAACCAAAAAATTAAAAACTGCAACAAGAAAATAGACCATCCAAACAGACCTAGATGACTTCTCTAGTGGGAAAAGGGGAAGTGGATGTCTAGCTCCTTTAGCAGCCTAGCCCCATAAGGAGCTAAGCTTGCAAGGACCTTTACTACACCAAAGAAAGCCTACACCTACGCTTACAGGGGTTAAGGTAAATATTCCAATTTGAACAGCAATGCTACGAAGGATCTAATTATCTACTATAGCCTCAACTTTGTATAGCTCTTGTTTCTTATTGCTGAAAGTCACAAATGTTATATGGTTTTAATGGACACTCTTGTTTGGTTCATGGATTTCAGGAGGACAGAAACAGAAAATCGCATCCAAATAAATGTAATTCTCATCTTACCACCTCCAAAATTATTCAAAACTAGACTTAAATTGCTACATTATATCCACAAGGGACTCTAAATTCAAGTAAATGAGGAACCAAGGCCACCGTTTTACAGTGTAGTTTGTCTCATAATTCATGGCTTACAATTTTCTCTCTTCAGTCCCACGGCACCAATTCTCTCAATTTCTCTCTACCTTACTCTTGTCACGTCATTAAACGCTTTTCTCACAACACCATGGATTTACTTCCTGTCTCCATCTTTTATCCTACTCGTCATAATTACAAATGTCGTAGCGATTAGCACACGGGTTTCTTTATTGGAATGGTACATACACTGGGCTACCAGCAAACCGATTCAGGTTTATCGCATTATTGGTAATGCGTTAAATTATTAAAAAAATATAGGCACTAAGTAATACATAAAGTCGTAAACTAATGATCCTAAAACTTTTGATACTAGAATAACAAGTCAGTTTAGGACAAGTACCAAAAAAAACACAAAATTCAAAAGTCTTTCATTGAAGATTCATCAAAATGGCAACAACATTTACATTAATAAATAGCTAGAATACGGAAAATATACAGTTTGTATATACACATCTCCTCATTTATAATCCCTTCGTTCCCAACAAAAAAAATGAATCAAGTCAACATGAGACAAATTGATTTTTATCTACTTGTTTAACATGTTAGGTGATAAATTTTCAATAATTGTTAACTATATTGAAAATACTGGAATTGTAATGTTTATGGTCGAAGTAAACCAAATTGCAAAATAAATAAATATCTGTGAACTATTTGCATGGAATGAAGAAAGTATTACACATCTATCTAGGAGACTAGTAACCAGAGCCCCCTTTAGGTCTTTGGGCATTAATTGTACAATTACCTTCTCTATCAAATACAACCCACCTTCCTTCTTCCTCTGATTCTCTCAATCAATTTTCTTTTATGCTGTTTTCATCTCTCATTATGACGAAGCCATCACAGAACAGATTTTCCGAACGAATTCCTTCATTCGAAAGTGTGTAGATTCAAGTGCCTACTTAAGACCTCGTTGAAGGATTTGCAGATCTATCCTAATATTTTCTATTTTCTCTTTTTTCTTACTCTGACATCATCTGCGGCCAAAAAAGACCAGGGAGAAGGTTTACCATCCAGCAAATATAATTCACCCGGTTTTGGCCATAACGCAATGGTATGGCTGGAGCATCCTAGGCCAAAATTAAGGGCAAGACAGTAAGGGGAGTGTTCTGCACCAATGTATGTCCAGAGCAGCTTGTACCGGCCGGCCAAGGCCGCTGCCGAATGAAATTTATAACTATGCTACTCATAAAATCAAACTCAACCAACAAATAAAGCTACTCCCTCTGTCCCCAAATGAGTGTCAATGTGATTCATTCTGATCAACTTAATTAACTATTGTTCAAATATTTATAAAAAAATGAACATGTTGTAATGAACATATAAAAAATGTTTTTGATAAATTACTTACTATTTTTACAATAACTAAAATATTAAAATCTAAAACATGATAAATATTTTGTAAAAAGTAAAAACTAATTTAATAGACTCTTGAACAAGAAAATTTGACACTCATTTTGGGACGAGGGAGTACTAGTCAGATCAGATGTTCCAAGTATTTTATGCGAGTGTGGATGTAGATTCAACTGTGAAGTACAAATTTCCCCTCATTTCAAGCCTTGGTCCAACTGAAAACATTCTTTTTAATTTTTTCGTTCCTTTCGTCACACTTGTAAGACAGGAGTTTTCCTCTTCATGTTGGTCAGACTAGTTTTGATAATAGCTGTGCTGGTACCTTAACTGTATTTGGTTAATTATTTCTTTAAGGAAAGGTATATAGAGCTACATTCTAACCACAAAGAATTTGATAATGCGTAACTTCAGTTGTAAAGAGTATGTAATATCAAGCATATAACGCACTTGGGGAGAGTTGTTAAACTGATGCACTTACCCATGATCAAGATTGTATTCACAACTTCTTGAGGAAGTATTACTTTATTCCAACTGACGAAGGATTGTCCATATTGGGAGGCTGAACTGAATTCCCTGCAACTGTAGCAGGAGCAAATATGTTTGAAGGAGGCCCTGGCGCCATAATGGATCTTGAAAGTGGTGGCCTCTGCGAGGTCATGCCCATTACAGGCCTTGGTACTGCATTAGGAAAGGTCATTGCCACCCTACTAGGAATTGGTTGTGATACAGGCCTAGATGAGGACCCCGACATGCCAAGTCGGGCTGCAATTATCTGCGCTCGCTCATGGTAAAGCCTCTGCTTTGACCTTTCCAATTGATCCCTGACCCTCAGTACTACAGTATCCATCTCCGTAAAGAAAGCCAACTTGGTCTCCAATTTGTGCAACTGTAGTTGATGGAGACTGTTAACAGCTAACTCAAAAAATTGAAATTTGTGTGATGGAACAGTACAATAACAGATCTGGCTGGAAATGAGATTACCTGCTTCTCAATCAATGATGTGGCAAGTAGTCGAATTTGATCCTCTTCCTGATCAGCAAGAAGTTTAGCCTTCACCGCAGCAGAGGAGATAGCAGTGACAGCAGCACGTTTTATGTTATACATATCCAAGTCATATCTAGTCTCTGAAGCATGTTCTTTTTCATTCTTCAAGTCCTTTGCTTCTTCCTCACCTTTGTGAAGCAAAGCAAAGTTACTCGAGGAATAGCAGGAATTAATGGCAAAAAGTATGATTGACACCATCAAGTCCAACAAGTAAAGGAAAAAGATTGAAAGTGGATGAGGAATTCAAACTGTGAGCATACTAGCAAGTAGCAACCACTTAATTTTTAGAGTTAAATGTATTTATGTTCAAAATTTAAGAACAGCATCACATAGTTTCGATAATTGACCTCGTGCCAAACAAACCCCAAACAAAGTACCAAACAAGTTAAGGAAAAAGGAGTCTACTGTAAATTAGTGTAAATTAAGCTCAAACCAAAAGTAACCCAAACACGATAAAAAGACAAGTTATGGAAAAGGGTGTCAATGTCAGGCGTATAGCAATTGGGAGTTGGGAAGTACATACTAAAGCATCCAAAAATCGACACAGACACACTTAATTTGAGAATAATGTAGAGAGTGTTGGATACACATACTTAACGTTCTGTTGCACATACTTCTGCTGCCTCAAGTTTTTCATAAACATATGTAGATATACCATACTCTCTTTAAATGTGTACTGCTCTCCTAATTTCTAGTCTGTTTAGCAGTTGAGGTAGAGTATTCCCTTCTTTTATCCCATATCTTTGACGCTTATGGCCCTTATCCAATGCCATAGTTTTCCCTTTTTTACTATTGGTTTCATCATCAACCATTCAGAATTTCAGATAGCTAAAAGGGAATTGTGAAAAGCAAACCTGGAATTGATTCATTTTCAACGGCAGAATTTGATGCAGTAAGTTGAAGTTCAGTTTTCTCTGAAGGAAGAGAATCTGATACCATATCCTCATCCTTTGGAGCCTCTGAAGATTGAGAGAGCCCTCCAGCAGGAGCTCCATCTCCAGGACTTGAAAGAGGCTCGGCCACAGGCGTCGAGTCTTCTTTGGAAATACTTCGTGCCTGTTCTTTTTGCAACTCTTCTTTATTTGATTTATTCAGATGAGAAGAATCGAGCTTCTTGTCAGTGACCATTACATCCCCTTCAGAAGCACCATGTGCCTTTTTTGTACAAGCACCACTAGGAGAAGTCTCGAGTCCCTTTTCTTCCAAAACTAATTCCTCTTTCTCAGTAGAAACAGAATGACCGCTTTCTTCAGTAACCAACTCGTCAGGCAACAGCCCCTTTTCTTCTGTAACCAACTGTTTATCATTTTCCAGGGAAACAAATGGCACCTTCTCCTTTGTAACTGAATCTTTGTCTTCCCCATTTTCATGATCATTTAATGCTACATTGTTATCGGTAATTGAGCTAGACTTGCCATCTTTCTGGTTTCCTTCCTTCCCGTCCGCGTCTTTCTGGCCTTCCTGATCAACAGTTTCCGTGACACATCTGCATATTTTCCGTTCAATATCAGTTATAACGTATTCAAAGTTGCGCTAAACAAAGCTATAAAACTACCTACAAACCTCTCCATGTCAACTGATTCCTTGTCATCTGATGGATTTTCCATCAAAAAGCAGTGTCTTGCAGCCAGCTGCGCACCAGAGCCTTTAGTAGAAATGGATTTTAAGGAGTTACGTGTCAAGGCAGTTACAACATTAGGTTCCACCAATCGCCCCAGGAATGCTGCCTGAAAAGGGAATGACAACATTCAGAACATCCCAGGCAGAAATGAACTTAATAACAACAACGCGACTTCGAGTAGAGTTAAAGTAACTTGACACCCTAGACTCAAAGAGAGAGAAGGAACAACGAGGACATAAACATAAAACAATCCTAAACCTTCATAGTCTCATGTACTATGGGGCTTCCAAAGACAGGTGGAAAATTAGATGGTGATATGATGTCAATGACATCCATTTAACAGAGTTCTTTGTCATTGCAAAGTGCACGTGAAAACTACTTGCTTTTAGGACTCTCAAATCAAACAATCACACACAAGTTAGTATTCCTGAAGTTATTTACCGACTCATAGATCAGGAATAAGAACAGATATATACTTGGCATATATTTGGATTTCAATCATCATCAGAGGATAAGTTATACGAAGTTCTACGAAGTAAACTAATACCAATTATCAACATACCTCCTTTTTAATAAACTCAAAGTATCACTCCTTCCGTCCAAAAGTAAGTGTCATCTATTCCTTTTCGGGATGTCCCAAAATAAGTGTCCCTTTGGAAAATTTCCCTATTTGTACACTCAAGAAAGAATACTAGCCACTTATTTTCATGGGATCTACACTCAACCTCTTTCTAGCCACTCATTCATAAAGTTAATGCTCCACCTAAAACTATGTGCCAAGTCCAAAGAGAAACTTAATTTTGGAGGGAGAGAGTACAAGTTACTGATATTAATTTCTCCTGAACTTATAACAGAGAAAATTAGAAAGTACCGAGACTCTACCCCCAGTTTCAGAAATCAGTTGAGCAATAAAGATTTAAGCTTACCAGTGCCATGACAGGGTTGCCAGCATCAGCAAATGAAAGTTTCTCTTCCGGTGAAGGAGAGGAGCCCACAGCTTCAAATGCTTCTCTGAGAGCTTTCAATGCACAGTTCTCACTGATTTCTGGACAAACTTCTGGTTTATTAGCCTCCTCTGGATTTAGAATTTCCATAGGAGAGGTCAAATCTTTGTTATCACTGGCTCCATCCTTACTTTCTGTTCTTTCTGGGGCATCATCAACAGGAGTAGGGGCATTATTATCAGTAGCAACCGAATCTGCACTTTTCTTCACAATTGCGTCGCTATCAACATCACAATCCAGAAAAGTGTCCTCAATTGGCATTTGAACAAAGTGTAAGATACATTGGGCTTTTGTCTTAGTTGCAACATGCTCAGCAATCTCATTCCAGTTTTCACTAAAGAGTTCCAACGCTTCAAGGAGGAGGAGGGTTTCCTGATCTGTCCACTTTCCACCACTTGCACCAGCAGCCTCAGCAGGCTCCATAAGGATGAAGTCCGAGGGGGACATAGTAGAATCAAACTTTCGATCATTGAAGCATTCCGTACATAAGTCAAAATCTGCCTGCCCAACACGAAGCAGATCAGCAGACGTGCAAGTTGCAACAGCAAAATTGAATATAAATCAGTGTGTAATAATCTACCTATTGAAACTTAATGGCTTTGTCAAATGTCTCATAAAGTAAACCAAAGTCAACAAGTGTACTTTATGATTCTCAATCTGGGTGGGTTCTTTCTGTATCTGGTATAAATTTTCTTACTTCTAACTTTTACTTCACATTCTACACATGACTTTTCCTTCAATGCTATTTCCATGTGCTTCATTAAAGTCAAGAAACTGCCAAGCACAACAATATAAGAACCTAGTAACACACTAAGTCAACTTAGTTAGATCACTTTTCGCTTTTCTGTCATCATGCCAATATTAACCAAGCTATTCCGCAAAAAATCTTAAAGTTAACATCAGGACAAACAAGAGAAATTCCAGCAAAAGCTGAGTTAAGAGAAGGAAACATGTACATAATTAGATCATAAATTAAATTACTTGTTAACTGTCCCGCAGTCAGAATTACATGATACGGCATATATTTTTGTTTTTCTTTTTAGTTTGCACATTAAACTCAAATATATAACAGCGCTACTATACAAGGGCTTTTGAGATACACCAAAATGAACTGATAATGGGAAACAACAGACCTGCTTCTGGCAATGATAACGTTTCCTAGAGCAATCAGCTGAGCAGGAGTTGCAGTGATACTCAACACTTGGTCCCTCAGGTCTCACTAATTCATCAGCGACAACTGATTCCGGCAACATCCGAGATTGAACACTAGGTGTCGCCACGTTTGTCCTAGCGGCTACTGGTGCAGAAGAATGCTCTGACTCAAAATTATACAATATATGAACTAATGAACCCATCTTCTGAGTGTTATCGGCATCAGCATTCAAACTAGTATCATCGGTCTCTGGAAATGGATGATAATTAATCAAACCCCAATACTCTAGAAACTCCATCACCTCTTGCCTTGCATCTAACTCTCCAACTGAAAGCTCAGACAGATCTTTTACTTCAACTTGAGAACTAGGATTCGCATGAAACCTGTTCAGTATGGCATTGCGTATCTCCATGTATATTTCAGGAGTTCGAACCTCTGACTTTCCATTAAAGAAAGAAGGCAACGAGCGCTCCTCCAACGGATGAATTTTTTTCCAAGAAAACCAACCTGCAAACATACGTTGAGCCTAAAAAGGTTAAAACCTCAAATACAGTGAAAGAACATAACTTATCGAATAAATCAAATAGCATTCCCTATCTGTATTAACACCTTCATAGTTCAAGATAGGAAGAACCGATTAAACCAATGGCATTCAGCAGCTTTCACCAAATTTCAAGGCCACAAAGTTACTAACAAAATCGGATTTTAACTATTCAGTTGTTCATTCTCAGGCTCATAATACCCCACTCAGCAATGCAAGAGTGGTCACATTCCATTGGAACTACCATTGACAAAATAATGAGAGCCTCTTGCAACCTCCTGTTCCACTAAGGCCTTCTCTAAGCTTAATTTTGAATATGGAACCCTAATTTAATAAAATAGTTCCAACTTCCACGAAATATCATGTAAACCATAAATGCAACACAAATTAGGTTTCTAACTTTCTATAAGCTACATTACAACTCACCGCAAGGAATTGGAACCACGTGAGCATTAACATCACGCGATCGAATCAATTCGTACTCAGCTTCAATTTTAGCCTCCAACGCGTCCCAGTCCTCTTTCTCTTCCTTCAAAGCGGCTTCCACAGCCGCCGCCAATGCAGAAGCCGAAGCCGAAGCCGAAGCCGACAGCTCGTCTTTCACAGCACCATCCCAATCCGTAACCGAGTCCGAATTAGACGCGTTGCTAGGCTGCTGACGAGCTCTGGTCCATGGTCCGTTGTGAATCTGCGGAAAAGGCACCACTGACGCGGACTTCTCCCCGCGCGCTTGGCGCTTCGAAGACGATGCCGTTGGCGGAGTCGATGCGTTTCCGCTGGAAAAATTTGACGCTTTTCTCTTCTGGCCTCCGCCTCTCCGCCGAGAAGATGGTGGATCGGCCGTAGGCGGTGTTGCTTCAGCATTGGACGCCGGCGAGGTGCGTCTTTCCTCCATTTCTAGGGCTTGTTTTAGCGAACTCCGACAGTCGTCTTCCCAGATATTCATTCACACTATTGCACCATTTTTCTGCGTCTCTGTGGTGTTGATTGTCTGTATCGCTTGTGTACATTCTTTGTATGAAGACCGACTAGATTGTAAATCTGGACCGTTGAATTCATTCATCCGCAACCTTTGAAGAAGATATGCAAAAAAAAAAAATTAATAATATATATATTTTTTGTTATTCGTAATTGCTAACTATTTAAAAATAATTTGCCATATTAAATTGTATATTAAAATATATTTGTCAAGTACACAAAGGATCTGCATTTATTTTTGACTGGAAGCCTCATTTTAGATAGGATATAGTTATATACAGGGAACCAAGTGTTAAGGGAACCAACCAAATTACTAAAATACCCATTTATATACTTTTTTTTTTCACACGACACACCATTCTTCCTCTTCCTCTCTCTCGCTCTCTCTACGCACACGCAAAATTGAAACAATTAGATAGGAGAAATAAATACCCAGAAGGATAAAAAGATTCAAAAAGATAATACACCCTTC
>JAOTQG010111949.1:0-11750 GCA_025631175.1 Iris virginica
AATCAACCAAAGAAAATGTTCGAGTGAAGGGACGGAGGGGGATTTTGGACCCAAAGTTACCGGTAAATTAGGCTTGGATCACAATGTTAATTTATTATCGTTTCTGATTTTTAAGTTTTTATGGGTTCCATCATTTTATCTCTATCTCTCTTACTTTTTCACTTTAATCATTACAAAACATCAAATAAAATCAACAAAAATCGACTTCCACATTTTCCAGCACGTGAGGGTCAGTCTCTGGGGTCTACATAATTTTTGTTTTTGTCAAAAGATTCAGTCGACTATGTTTATTCCTCCTTGCAGTTATATATATTTATGGACAGACATATGGCAAATAAGTTAATAATAATTCGAAAATGACTACTGCTAAATTAATGCTACAATAGTGATGCAGGTAGTTTCAGCTAGCTCAACCACTCCCTAATCAAGTATATATACCAATAGCACATGAGATAAATTTATTTATTTTTATTCATATCGGAAAGTGATTAGTTACAAAGCATAAATATCATATAAACGCATGAACATATTGTATTTTAGTACATTTTTATTTTGTTTTCGTTAATTTTAGTGTATCATATATAGTTTTTTTTTTGTTCTATCTTAGTAAAACCATGTTGTATATTATTACATTTTTATTGTATCTTCGTTATTTTGTTGTATATTTACAAATCTCTTGTATCTTAATATATTTTTATTATATATTGGTTGATGTTCTTAAAAACATTTCTTTGATATGTCTTTATTTTACAAAATACAGATATGTAACATACAACAAAAATATATAAAAATATTACTGATTTTCATAATTTGTACGAAAAAATAATTTATAGCGAAATAAGTCCATATTCATATATATATATATATATATTATTCTACTTTTTCCAAAAAAACATGGCATGGGTGTAATATAACATTCTAAATAAAGCGTTGACTAGCAAATGACATTGCTACCCCCCCCCCCCTCTCCTCCCAACGAGTGTTATATTTTTTTTATTGAGAAGTCTAACATAAATTTTATTATATTTATATTTATAAAATATGTATATCATATTTTATATTATAATATTCTAGTTATAGCAAGAGTAATAAGTAACTTATCCAAAAATATCATTTATATATTCATTATAACATATAAAAATATTTAATACATATTTATCAAGTTGATTATATATAATGAGTCAAAATGTGATACTCATTTTTGGATTAAGGTAATATTGATTAATTTATTGAGTTTAGTTTTTTGTTCATCAGTTTCAAAAGAAAAGAAAATTGCCAAAGAAAATAGGGAAACATTGGACGTTCATCAAATTAAATGCAACTAGAAATAGAACTTGCTAAATGCACCATACCATACCCCGCATTAAAGAGTTGTATGGTACAATATTACCATACAAAAAAATAAAAAAAAAATCATTTAAACGTTTTCCCTAAAAATATCGTTTACTTGTTCTTTGGAGCTGAATATTCATCACTTTATTTTTCTTAATGAATTAATCATTAAATGTTTATCACGTAAGAATAATAAATCGTGACGATCATACAAAGGTATATTTAGAGAAGCGAAAAGATAAAGAAATCGGAGGATCCTCAACCGTTTCTTTTTGCGAGATTTTGCGTACAATTTTATTATCGTGTCATTGACTTTTTACCGTAAAATTGCATCATACTCTGTACGTACTAAAGAGAATATATATTAAGCACATATGATTTCAAAACCTTAACATATAATCTTATTTGTCGAGCGAGTCTACTAAAATACTCCAAATATACCATTAAAAACTAATGATTAAATTTGCAATATATATTTTCTAATAACATGAAAAATAAGCAAGTAAAAATTGGCACACAAAACCAGATGGCACGTAGAAGAGATCAGGTGGGCCGGGGAGATCATCCATCAGAATGAAAGAGAAGGAACTAATTACTGACCAATTGCTCTCGCGGTCAACCTGGTCAAAGTCAATGCTCTTGTCAAGGATCCTGGAAGTGCCTTTGGCCGTACGATGACGGGAAATGGTGATCCAGATTTGATTGTGGAGCACCCTGGAGAGGAGGAATGGGAGAATGAGGAAGCTGAAGAGGTCTCCCTCCTCTCCTTCTGCTCTGCTGCAGCTTGCATAGTTATAAGTACTGCGAGCCACCCATGGCGCCAATACCACGTACTGAATTCATTCACCATATATACTATAATCTTAGCATCATCAAAATGCATCAAACAACTTATATAATTGGAGCTCATGTTGTGTTTATTACAAATTATGTCTATGTTTATTGTGTGTGTGTGTGTGTGAGAGAGAGAGAGAGAGAGAGAGAGAGAGAGAGAGATTTTTCACCTTGAAACTTCCAAGCTTTTTCCATGGCCAGTCAGTGAGAACCCCTGGTCTCGAAGCCATTCTGATTCTACTACTGAACTCTGGTTAGATGATGGCTGGCTAGGTTGCCTTTTTAAGCCTTTATATAGATTTATTCGGTATTTCAATACAGTACCCCACAAAAGTTATTAGTCCGTCCTAATTTTGAAGTAACATATAGTAATACTTGTACTCTCTTCGTGTCATTTTAATTGTTCTCATGCATAGTGTTATAAAAAAAAATTAAATTAAAAAAGTAATAATTTTAATTAATATAAAAGTTACATTTTATAATTAAATTTATAAAAATTAAATATTATAATTAAACTCATAAAAACTTATAAGACAAAAGTTGATTATATTTAAAAACAATTGAATTGATCAATAATACGAGAAATATATGATGTTTAATATTAATGATTGAGATAGAAAACTTTTTAAGGATTAAGATTAAAAAATTGATTTTACTGTTGATAGTGTCACATCATGAACAATAAAAGCAACTATGTTTTATATTATAAATTAGTATATAAATTATTTATTATTTTAACGCAAGATATTTTTAAATGTACAAATTATAATCCATGAAATTTTAAACATGACTTTTAGTGAATTTTGTTTATCATCCAAAACTAATATAATATGTTTAGGGTTAATCTCATTTTAAATTTTTAATCTTTTTGTAAGATCATAAAACGAAACCCAAGATCAAAAACTTGTAGACATCTCATTTTCGTACCCTTTCTTCCTAAAAAAAAACAATATTATTCTCTTTTTTTTTTTTTACAATTTTCATTTTTTATGTTATTTTACAATTTTAATTTCTTTATTTTTCACAAAGTAAGAATTAATATTACACTCACACTTTATTTTAATTGCCTAAAACAAACTTTTACATAATATATCACACATAAAAAAGTTACATGCAACATTTTATTTTAAAAACTAACCATTTTCCCTCTCTTGCCTAGGAAACTTCTAGAAGGATTGGAAGGAGTCCAGCACACACCCCAAGGTTGGCAAGAAATGATTGGACAAAATCTAAATGGGGAAGTGGAAGAAAAGGCCAAAAACGGACTGACGCGTGGACGCCGGTCCGGCGTCCTCGATGCCAATCCGACGTAAAGTTAGCCATTCCGGTCTCCAAATTCTGCTAAAAACGTGGCCTCTTTCCCTTATTCCGGAGTTGAGGCCATTAAGGGCATTTTCGACTTTTTCTATGGCAAGGTACCCTTGATTGGTGACCAAGAAAATATCCCAACCATCCACATCAAAGTACTGAAGGAGAGATCTCAACCATTGGCATCATCCATATATAGGGGACCTCTACAACAATTGCAAGGATCCCAATCCAAGTCCAAGAAATCACTTTCCAATTTCACCAACTCTCTTTCATTCTCTCTACTCCTCATTCTCCTTAGAAAATCCTAGATTTTCCTAGCAAAAATCATCACCCTAGAATCAAACACAAAGCCAAAAATACTCAAAAGAAAACTAAAAATCTCTCTTTCTCTAAGAAAGATTAAAGTAGGCAAGGAGAGCACACCCCTCTTGACATCCTAGCTTGAAGAATGAATTAGATCTTGTGTTCACTTGGAACTTTTGCATTAAAACTAGGTATATTCCAAAAGCTCTATAATGTAATTTCTTTTATTCTCTTTCTCTCTATCCCATCTCTATGGAAAAGTCTTGTAGAAAATCAATATATGTGTAATATTTGGTTTTTAAGATTCATGTTGGATGTATCTTGCTAAATATTGTTAAAGATTGAATCTTTTCCATGTAATCTTGCTCTTGCCATGAACAGTTGATGAATGCTACATGTCTGTTAAGTTATTCATGCTTTCTTAGGTCTTAAAATCTTTAAAGATTCAATTTTTCATCTTGTTATTCTCTTTTTTAGCTTAATCGATCTCCTCCTTGTTTGGGAATCATTTTGGGAATCCATTTTCCATGCATGCAATGTCCCATACTAGACTTGATTAACCAAACCTATAAGAAGATACAATTCATTGTAATCACTATCTCTTTAGTTCAATCTCTTTTGATTTTTTGTTGGAAATTCTTCTTGGGATGATGCTAGAAGTGAAAGTAATGTGTTCTTGTTTGGTATGAACATTCCCTTTTGAGAGTGTATCTCCCATTCTTACATGAATCCATGCTAGATCTAGCTACCAAGGTAGATGTGATGATGTTCTTTGCTTTTAAAAATAAATTTATCTTGATCATTTTTCTTTCAATTTGTGTACTTTCCTTGACTTCTTGAAATACATCTTGTGATGAAGGTGGGGTGATAGCAAGATGATCATGCTTGACATGGGGATTCTCTTTCAAGAATCTCTTTCCCATTCATGCAATGGTTTATACTAGACCTAACTACTAATTAAGATCATGGACGTAAATAATCTTCTCTCCCTTTGCTCACCTTTATCCTCCTCTATAAGAATAGATTTGGGATGATGCTTGAAATGAAAGTAAAAGAGTCATAGTTTAAGAAGAGATTTATTTTTAAGGAGTCTATTCTTTGATAAACATGATTCAACACTTAATCTTGCTACCAAAAGATTAGATTTCCAAGAATTATACACTTTCCTTATTGTTGCTATCTTAGTCCTTCATTATAGCATGGTTAGCATATTCGACTATAATTAAACCACACGACCAATTTAACCATTATTGATCAACCCCTAGGATACGAGCATGCTAGACACCAATAGAAATCGTTAGGGCGATTCGGGTGCCTAACCCCTTCCCGAATCGTAACTTAGCCCCCGGATCCAAAATCTCTTTTCAAAAATAACCCAAGCTTAAACCGAAACGGAGGTGGTGACTCTCAATTCATTCGATAATTGAGTAGTCACTATAGAGAACCATACATTAGGAACGCACCCGATGACATCCATCATTTGGACCCGATCGACCCGCATCGATCCGATGGCGCGTAGTAGAAAAACGGGGTTCCCACAAAACTCGCAAAGTTAATTGGCTCTATTGTTCGATTTTTGTTGTAAAATGTCTTTTTAACTTTTTGTAGTTTCTTAACGAATATGAATTTAAGTGCGAACCATGTAATTGCCAATGATCTTTTTGTCTTTTTTCACCCATGTCATGGTTCAAGCCCTAAAATTGCATCCTAATTAAACCATTACAAATTGAACCCAGGACAATGGTAGCATTAATATCCCTATCAATCGATTTGGTTTCATCAACAATTTCATTACTTATCCCACCACCTGAAGACGACGTCGAGGAGAAATCGCCGGTGGCCTCAAAAGAAAACCTCCCAGCTTCATTATTCCTAAACCTACCTACCAATTGGTTCACTCTCTTCTCAAGTGCTTCAATCTCTCACAATTTGGCTCACCAAACCACCGTCCTGGTGGTCCGTACTATCACTGCTCTGAACTAGGAAGACGTCAAGTTTGCTTGGAGACCGACCTGACGGTGGTGAGAATCCTTCTGATGTTTGGGTTTCAAGAAAAATTGGGAAATGTGTGGGAACGATTTAAGGAGAGGGGAAGTGAGTTTGAGGTTCGGGTTGTGGTCTTTAATGCATTCAGAGAGAGGAAGGAGACTGTTTTTATTACATCTTTCTATACCTAGAAAATCCTGCTTGGTGACATCGTTGGAGGTAACCATGTAGGTGACGTTTGTGTGGTTCATGGGGAAGCGGGCGGTCTTGACGAATGAGGCGATGACGTTTTGGATGGAGAGGCGGGTAAGGTGGGTGCCGTGGGAGTAGAGGTGCCCGGCGATGGTTTGGCACCAATCGAAGATGGAGGGGGAGGCCGGGGCGGCGCGGTAGTTGGTGGTGGAGATGGAGATGGAGAGGAGGAAGTCCTTGACGAGGAGTTTTTGGGGAGGGGCCCACTTGTCATACCAGATGATGTAAATGTTGTGGGTTCGACATTCTATTACACACTTTCTTACTAAAATACGATACGTGTTGTACACCGTCGATGACAAGCCTAGTTTTCGACGAACTAGAACTGATAAATCGATGGCTGGCGAGAGAGAGTTAATTAGATATATATATATATATATATATAGAGTTTCAGATCTAAAAATGCGGGAGAAGAACTTACCGGAGGAAGTGAAGGGAGTTGTTAGGATCGAACGCCGATGAACGGAGTGCTTGCGAACCGATTGAGGCAGATATGCGAAAAAACTCAATCTCGATCTAGGGCGAGAGATGGAGGTATTTAGGGTTCCCAATCTCGAATAGAAATCGAGTTTTTCTGTGCCAAATGATGTGTCATCTCCTATGGCATGACTTTTAAGGATGACACGTATCCTAAAATATAGAGTTTAAAATTTCAGGATCATCTTTTATACGGTTCAGATGAGGTTTTAAAAAGATAGCACAAAAAATGATACATCTGCTGGCGCAAAAAATCCGAACTCCTCGAAAAGGGAGGAGAAGACTGAGTGATGAATGAGGCCGCCCAAATCTCGCATCCCGAAGGTATAATATACTTGTTTTAGAGACGGATCGAATAGAAGAAATTAGATCATACTTCTTTGTCTCAAAAAACTAATTCATCTTTTGTTATTTATTCATTTTAAAATAATAATTTTATTTTAAAAAATAGTAATAATTTTAGTAGGATTTAGAAATGATATTAGTATGTATAATTTTCTTTAAAAAAAAAATGTGTAAAGTTCAATGAATAAATATTTTTTGAGATGAAAACAATAAATTTTTTGAAGACAACAATATAGCTAGATAACTTGTTAGCTGATTCATATATAGTCAATTAAGTGACACAATTATTCTCTAAGCCAATTTTTATTTTTTATTTTTTTGAAGGATTAGTTGAACTAAATAAGTTTCTTCTTTTGGTACATACATGTAGCTGAGCTGATTCCATTTGTTTATATTTCAAGTACGCTTCAATATTAGTTTACTCTTCCTTTTTTCTCCTTGTCATTGTTTTCCATATTTAATTATATACCATGATACCATATAAATGGACCATATGTAATATAGTCATTTGTTAGACGAGTTCCGTTTGAACTTAGTTTGTTTATTTGCGAACGATTCGAAATATTGAGGTGTATAATCTCATTTTTTATTTATAACGAAAAGTTCAAATTTGTTTGTGAGTATTTTGGCCAAAACAAAAATTGGAAAAAATCAAAAACACATATTTTGAACTCCAATCTAAATTAGTTGTTTACAGTTATGTTTGAATAGTCTAGAATTTCATTACAAAATCAATTAGCAATGAGAGGGTAGTTTATGATCTTTATTAAGTTTGTTTGTTTGTTTGTAACAACTCGAGTATGAAAACTCGATTCGCTATTGTACACGTTAAATAGTTCACATTTGCATCGTATTTTGGGTCCACGACCTATCACAATCGATACAAAAGATCATAGATGATTAATGCTAGATATAATAAATATAATAGGGTCCTACATATAATTAAATCATATAAAATTTCTCTATCTTTCGAATCCGGGAATGTAAAGTTTTACACATTTAAACCCTACAGTCGTTTGATATAGGTCACTAACACTAAATATAATTATTAATAATTTTGAAGAGGTGTTTGATATCCATTCAGAACAATTATTAATTAATAAGAAAAAATGCTGATTAAGCTCTTATAATACCCTCATTTACCTTTATTATTACTATCTGAATAAGAAATGATATAACGAGTGACCTCATTAATAATACAATTTATATCCTAAAATTTCATACCCCTTACCAAACGATACGTTTAAATGTTTGTTCGAACTCCTCGATTACTTGGAAAGCAAAAAAGAACACCATATACCAAATGGCTTGTTCAAGAAACCCCAACCAGTGGGCGCAAATTAAATGGAGTAATTTAATAGTCTTCTAGTCTGAATAATGTATATATATATATATATATATATATTTTTTTTTTTTTGGTTTCAACGGGCATGAGAAGGATCGAACCTGAGACCTTACATATTGTAAAGCTCAGCTCTACCACTGAGCCACCCCTTAATTCCCGAATAATGTATATGTTTTACTATTGTCATAGAATTGATTAGCGACATGCGTTTAACTTGTGGTTAATTTTATCTCATAAACCTCAATTTAAGATATCTATTAATTGACTTTTGGAGTATACTATTTATTAGTTTTGAACTTCCAGGACTTATTTGGATTACCATGTCTGCTAGAACATGGCTGACCTCATTTAAAGAAAAAGGAATGGAAATGGGGGGAACAAAAAAATATTATATGATATATATAAATCTTCAAGCTTAATCATGCTAGAAACACATATATTAGACTTGAATTATAGTTGTTTAAATAAGAACCTAAATATTATGTAAACTTGCCGACTACTATTGAATTTTACTATCTTAGTTGATAAGCGCTGAATCTTAATATTATTTTTCTTGTGTGAGATCTGAGTATTACAAAAATTCAACACAGATATATATATATATATATATATATCAATTAAGATCCAACAGTAATTCGTACGATATATTCTCACGATATTTAGATTAATCGAATAATGAAAGCTCCCCTTATCAACACAATCTACGTTAGAGATATTTTTTTTCACTGTAAAAAGAATTTTCTAAATATTCAAGCCCGTTTTCCAATATTTAACTAAAATTGCACCTAATTGATCACAAAAAGCCAAAATTTTGAAGTCTCATGAATAAATGGATCCACCGTATCTTTTCATAATGGAGTAACTTCGTTGGCAAAAGAAGCGAAGAAATTAAAAGGTGCTCGATATGTCCCGCTCTCACGCTTCCGTGAGTTCAGCTCTTCTTTCCTATTTGATATCTCATTGTCTGTTACAATATTTTAAAATTTCATTCTAATCATTTAAAAGATGATTCTAAAATTTTAAACTCTAAGTAATTGAATACGTGTTGCATTTAAAAGATATGAGACAAAAAATGAGACATAAAATCTCAATTCAACTTTCGTGCAATATTTTTGCAGATTTGTTTAACTTATTAGGCATTTTGTTTCACTAAAAATACTTTTGTATAATTATGTTACTATGTATTGATAGAATAGCTAACTCTCCTAAAATTTTAAGGTGTTATCGAGATGTACTTTTTGATAATTATATTACTCTAACATGCATCTTTTATATTTGGGTTAAATAGGAAGGACCCCCCCTTGGAATTCGTGATTTTGAGAGTGCCCCACTGTGTAATTTTTCGTAAGGATTCACCTACCTGTGGCTTACACGGTTAGTCGAACGTCAGTTTTTACTAACGAAATGCTACAAAATGACTAAAATACTCCTGTCAGATATAAATTATATAATATTAAGATTAATTATATAATATATAATATTATATAATATTAAGATTAATGTATCTTTTTAATAAAAAAACACAAAAATTATATTTGGCATTATAATTGATATAAATATTTAGATTAATATTTAATTAAGTATATAATGATGTATATTATAATATTAAAATTATATTTTTAATAAAAAATAAAATAAAATGTTAAAAATTTTATTAAGTAAAAAAAGTTAAAAAATTATACATATTAATAATAATTAGCAAGACTTTTTAACATTAATAAAATTGAGTAGTAACAAAAAAGTATTTAAAATTATAAAATACCATTAAAATTGAAATATTTTTCCTAAATTTAAAAATAATACAACTAATGTATTAACTATATCATATTTTAATTAAAAATTATATCTTAATTAAATGGAAAGAAAAAAGGAAAAGAAATTTTTTTCCTTTTTATTATTAATATAAAAATTAGTCTTTTTAATAAAAGGATTAATATTCCATCTCCTAATTTCCCAATGGATTCCCCAACTCCTCTAATCTGCTGCTACCCGCCTCCCCCCTCCCCCTAACTCATCTAGATCTACTCCTCCGTCGTCGTCTTCACCCAGCCATCCCCTCCCCTCCCCTTCCGACTCTCCTCTTCCTCTTCACTCTCTACTCCACACACACCTTCATCATCCACCCAATTATCCGACCCCTCATTTCCAAGAAACCTAGATCACCCGAGACTTCTCGTCTCTACCATCGCCACTACTTTTCCCCTCCCCTCTCCACCCCTCCGCCTCCTTCCCAGGCTTTGTCATCCTCTCGCTGTCGTCTTCCTCCACCTCCGACAATAAGCCAATCACTTGGTCGGAGTCGCAGATCCTGGCACAGTGAGTGACATCGATGAGGCCAAGGACACCGATTAGAGTTCAAAGGAGCGCACCGATGAGGATGACGACGAAGTTAGACTCGATGGTGTCTGCGGGGAGAGTGGGATCGACTGTGTCGTCATCATCGGAGTTGAGAAAGAGTTCACGTTGGCGAGGCTTCTTAATCGAAAACTCGTCTGAGAAGAAAGCCGCCACCTGCCTCCCATAGTCACCTCGTTTCTCGGAGATATATCTCGAAAATATTGGTTTGGTTTTGGATGAACGGTGAGGTTATATAGGAAGCCCTAGGTGCAATTGATCAGAGAGAGGGGTATGAAAAGGGGAGGGGATGGCTGGGTGGATGGAGATCTGGAGGAGTTAGGGGCAGGCGGTAGCAGATCGGAGAAGGTGAGGAGGTCTATGAGAGGGATGAGGGAAGTGGCGATGGCGATTGTTTTGCGGATTCGAGATGGGTTTATAGGTTCACAATTGTCTGTCTAACTTTGTTCATCATAAGATTTTTCCTACCCTGCGTCTTCGTTCAAAGTTTACCCATTTGTACCCAACTGCCCTATTTTTCCCAACTTCAATTTTACCATTTCTAGTGATCAAATAGTTGATTTGCTACATGTATATGGTGTAATTGTGAACCTTGAGCTGATTTGCGATGAGACTTTTAGATTTGTCCGGTGGGCGTATGTCAAGTTTGCACCTAACAATAATGTGGAAAAAATTTTAATAGATAAACCAGAGATAGACAATGGATATATTATCTTTTATTCTGATAAACCCTTGACTTCCAGCAATTTGAATGCCGGGGACTTTAATAAACTTTCAACATAATATATGTCGCGGGATTTGGCGGAGGAGCCACCGTACCAACAAATTGTATTGAAGAGACGGTAAAGAATTATTTCATAGGAGTTGGTCATTTTCAAAGCGTCCAAAGAGATCCTTCTTCTAGGAAGGTCAAGATTATTTTCACTCACAAAAAGAGCTGTCGATATGCTGAGTGACTTAATGGAGGAAATTTTTTTGATCCTGTCTCTCAAAAGGAGATCAAGATTATAGTGACACGAACGCATCATTTCTCTAGGAAGAAAAGTAATTAGATATGTAATAGAATTTTCAATCCTTATTTATGGGTAGTTTTAAGATCATCTTGATGTGATTATCTTCTAAAAATTCAAATCTGTCCAAGTGTTATTCCACATATGCTCTTTGTGTTCACGATTATTCTATATTATATAATTCAAGTATTCAAAATAGA
>JAOTQG010111960.1:0-11749 GCA_025631175.1 Iris virginica
CGAGAAGGGCTTCTCCGCCAAAAACATCGACTCCATTTGCAGCGTCGGCCGTTCCACTAAGAAAGGCCTTCGCAAACGCGGTTATATTGGCGAGAAAGGTACTTGCTCCTTATTAAATTGTTCTGCATCATCTATTTATTTTCCACTCATTTGTAAACTAATTAAGCTTTACCTTTTAGGGCATATTACCTAATTCCTTGGTTGATAGATACAGAGCATTCTTCGGGATATGCAGTTTTCAATTGATAATCACATCTTGTATTCTACTTTCCATGGAAACTTGAATGACAAAAGAAAAAAACTTTAGTCAAAGGTTCAATTTCAGTCCCGAAAGTGAAATTGTGCATCTTATGTCCTGTTTTAATTTCAAAGTTGATGTCTTCAATTTTGGTGCTAGCAGCATGTTGGACTTGTACCTGAATACATCTGTTAGAGGCTGTTGTAAAATGTTACATTCAACAGAAATTTTACTCGGGAATAATCATATAGTTCAAGGAAAATAAAGAAATCTCCTCTTTAAACCTTCAAACATTTTTAAAGCAAGTTGATTGCAACCCAATTCCTCTTTGTCTCTAAATAGTATTTCTAATAAAATGCCCGTTTTCTTCAGGAATTGGGTTCAAGAGTGTCTTTCTAATCACAGCTCAACCCTACATATTCAGCAATGGTTATCAGATACGCTTCAGTGAAAAACCTTGCCCAGAGTGCAATGTTGGCTACATTGTCCCTGAATGGGTAGAGGATAACCCAACTATTTCTGCCATAAAGAGCATATATGGTACTGGCACTACCCTCCCGTCAACAACACTAATATTGCCATTAAAGTTTGACAAAGTCAAACCTGTGAAGGAACAACTCACAAGTCTTCATCCTGAAGTTCTTTTATTTCTATCAAAGATAAAGCGGCTTTCGGTTAGAGAAGTCAATGAGGACCCCAGACTCAACTCTGTGAGTGCAATTTCTATCTCCAGAGAGACAAATTTTATTTCTAGGAAGAACATTGACGCAGAATCCTTCATGCTCCATCTTTCAGCTGATGAGATTTGTGATGATAAAGATAGAGAATGTGGCTATTACATGTGGAGGCAGAGATTTCCTGTAAAATCAGAAAGTAGAGTTGATGTAAGATTGGAAGTAGAGGAGTGGGTCCTCACATTGGCTTTCCCCAATGGTAAGCGACTCAATAGAGGAGGGGGCTCACCTGGGATTTATGCATTTCTACCAACCGAGACCTTCACAAACTTTCCTTTCATTATCCAGGCTGATTTTCTTTTAGCCTCGTCAAGGGAGAATATCCTTTGGGACAACAAATGGAACCAAGGTATTCTCAACTGTGTGCCGATTGCATTTCTTAATGCATTCACGTCCCTTGTAAAGTCCAGTGAAGGTGCTCCAGTTTCTAGCCTGTGTCCCATGTTTGGGTTCTTACCAGTATATGATTCTTCCAATCCTGAGCTGAATAGCGTTAGAATGTCCATCAAAGAAAAGGTGATGGACGAGACTCTTGTCCCGTGTGAGTCCTACACTGGGCAGAAGATCTTTCGGAAGCCCTGTGAAGTTGGTAGATTGAAGCCTGACTTTTGGAGTATCTTGAATAAGGCGAGGAAACAAGGGGTGAGCCTGAGTAATATTTCATCTCATGGAAGGTATATCATAAGTTCTTCCTTTGATAAACCGAAGTATAATGATGTACTTGGTTTTTTGGAAGTTAAAGCTGTTGATGACGAATGGTATGCTCAGTGCATCCGAAGTTCTAATCTTGTGATGGGTGTGTCGGAGGATGTATATTTGAAGATTTTACTGTTTATTGCAGAAAGCTGGCGGTCTATTTTTCAGAAAACCAACATCAAGAACATACCTCTTTTGAAGTATGTAGGTCTTGATGGTAATCCCTCTCTTTTTTGTATAAGTGAAGTATCGCAGGCGCGTAGTAAGAAGATTTTCATGTCTGCCGATTCTCGTTACTTCTCATGGTTGGTCAACTGGAATCGAGAATTCATTAGTGCAACAAATGGATTTTTCTTGCCTAAGGTGACACAAGAAGCTTTTGAACCATGTTCTAACCTATTAGCGTGGCTAAGAGATGAAGTGGGGATGCAGGTTGTGGATGTCTTTAATTATGCTGATGCACTTAGTGAGGCACTCAGTTATGATAGGAAGTTGGTTGTTGCATATGCTCATTTCTTATATCATTCTTCAGAAAAAAGTTATTTATCTGACCAAGCGGTCATGAATTTATGTAGCAAGATGCCACTTGTCGACAACTATGGACAGGTGACAAAACAATGGAGAGGTGTTCTTGTACCTGCCAATGGAAGCAGATGGGTGGAGCTCATTGGTTCAAATCCATGGAGGCAAGAAGGTTATGTCGAGCTCGGAGAAGACTATTTGCATTTAGTCAGCTACGCTGGCACAGTAACTCCTGACAAGGAGTTTATTAAGTTTCTCAAAATTTATGTTGCCGCATCTGATGTTCCTGATATATCTCCTCCTAATGCTGCAATTCCTACGATGTCTGCTCCGCTGACCGAGCAAAATGTTTTTTTGCTGCTTAGCTGGATTCGTAATCTGCGACGAAAGGGGGCGAACTTGCCTGCAGGATTTTTGTCATCGATTAAGAATGGAAGCTGGTTGAAAATTTCGTTGGGTGACAGCCATGGCTACAGGCCTCCCTCACAGTCATTCATGCTGGACTCATCACAGGGGCATTTGCTGCAGAATGGGTCAGTGTTTGTTGATATTCCTTTGATTGATCAGGCTTTTTATGGTGCTGAAATCAGCAAATACAAGGAAGAGTTGAGAACGCTTGGTGTTATGTTTGAGAATAGGGAAGCATGCAAATTCATTGGTCAGCATCTTATGTCTTTGGCGTCTTCCTTGGCTTTAACCAGAAGCAATGTCTTTTCAATACTGAAGTTCATTAGGTTCTTGAGAAATAATTGTCTCTCCCCTGAGGATTTCATCAACAGCATTAATGGGGGAACATGGTTGAGAACCTCACAAGGTGATATGGCTCCAGGGAAATCGGTTTTGTACTGCCGGGAATGGAACGCTGCTTCACAAATAAGTGACATTCCTTTCATTGATCTAGATTTTTATGGCAAGGAAATTCTATCCTTCAAGACAGAACTGGAGCTCCTTGGCGTGATAGTTAGTTTTGGTCAAAATTACCAGCTTGTTTTTGACAATTTAAAATCTTCATCAGGCTTTGGTTCTCTAACAGTCGAGGCCGTTCTTTTGGTTTTGGAGTGTATACGCATTTCACGCTCACGGGACAAGCTTATCAAGTTGCTAAAAGACAAGAAATGCCTAAAAACAAACTTAGGTTACAGAAGTCCTTCTGATTGTTTTTTGTTTGATCCAGATTCAGAATGGGGTTGCATTCTTCAGGTTTTTAGCTCTTTCCCTCTTATTGATGAAATGTTTTATGGAAGAAACATCCTGTCATTCAAAAATGAGTTGAAGCAAATAGGCGTTGTGGTGGAGTTTGAGGAAGCATCTAAAAAATTTGCTTCCACTTTCAAGCAACTGGCTTCGTTGTCTTCCATTAAAAGAGAAATTGTTCTTTTGTTTCTGGATTGTTATAGGAAGCTTAAGAAAATGGAAGTTAGATTTCCCTCTGATCTCAAGAAGTGCATTAAAGAGTCCAAATGGTTGCGGACTAGACTCGGTGATTACAGATCACCAAATGAGTGCATTCTGTATTCTGAAGATTGGAAACCCATCTCACAAATCTCTCTCCTTCCGTTTATTGATGATAGTGAGAACTGCTATGGTAAGGAAATCCACACATACAAAGAGGAACTGGATTGTATGAATGTTGTTACTGAACTGAAAGATGGTGCAATGTTTGTGGTTTCTTGTCTATATCTACCTCCAAATCCAAGCAATATAGCTCCAGAAAGTGTCTTCTCATTGTTGAAGTGCATTCGAAAATTGCAAGAAGGGCGGGACGCATTTCCTGAGGGGTTTGGCAAGAAAGTTGCTCAAAAATGGTTGAAAACGTGTTTTGGTTATAGATCTCCAGACAAGTGCATGCTCTTTGATGCTGATTGGAGTCCTTACCTGAAGCTTAATGACGGTCCTTTTATTGATTCTAATTTTTATGGCCCTGACATTGAATCATATGAGAAGGAGCTTAATGCATTAGGAGTTATCGTTAATGTTGAAAAAGTATGCCAACTTCTTGCAGATTACCTTGTCCTCCATTCTGACTTCAGTACTATATGCCGTATCTATGCTTACTTGTATGATTTCAAATGGAATAATGATACTGAAGACTCCAAACGAATCTGGATCCCTAGAGATAAGGACAATGGAGAGTGGGTAAGCCCCAACGAATGTGTTCTCTATGACAATTCCAATCTTTTTGGTCTGCAGCTCAATGTTTTAGAGAAAAACTATGAAGAAAAACTACTGAACTTTTTCTCCAAGATTTTCCGTGTCAAAGCTCATCCTTCTATTGATGACTACTGCAAGCTTTGGAAGCAATGGGAAGCTTCTGGACATAGCTTGTCCCATGATGAATGCTGTTTCTTTTGGGAGTTTGTTCTAAACAACTGGGACTCGAAGACAGAGAAGGTTCTTGCTGAGAATTTGTTGAAACTCCCAGTTCATTCTACTTCTGGTGGGATTTCGTTGTTGGACAAACATAATGTTTTCATTGCTGATGATCTATACCTGAAGGAACTTTTTGAAACTTGTACTTCTCGTCCCTTATTTGTCTGGTACCCTCATTCAACCATGAAATCCTTGCCTCGAAGTAAGTTGCTCGAGATATTTAGCAAAATTGGTGTTCGAACTTTGTCGGAATCGGTGCAGAAAGATGTATCAACTGCTGATGATATTGAAAAAATTCAAGTCAATCCAAGGGAAATTCTTGTCATAAGGGGTCTGTTTAGACTCATCCTGGGGTTTCTTGCTGATCCTGTGTTAAGAATTGACGTAGAGAGGAGGCACAAGGCTGTCAATCACCTGCTCAAGGTTACTGTCTTCCAGACACTGGAACCTATCACTGTTAGATATTCCCTATTGCTTCCTTCTGCGGATACGATTAATGTGACTGCAAATCAAATGATACGATGGGACAGACAGAATTCATTATTTCTAATGAAGAAGATGGATAGGTCTGGTGGGCACAAAAATGCTATAGAGTATGCTTATCATTTTTCTGAAGTAGTTGCAGAGGGAGTGCTATGGGAGAATGAAGATCACGTGCAGCAGCTGACTGAACTGATCAGGTTGGGTTTTCTGGTGGAATTTGATGAGAGTGCTGTTGAGTTCCTGATGAGGAAGAAGAATCTGCAGATCTTTTTGGAGGACCAAGAGTATCTCTCTACTAACTTCCCTTCTGATTAGATATGCTTTAAAATGTGTCCATGTACTTTCATTTGGATGTGTGTTTTGTGTATGTTTGTTCCTTTTAGATATTCACAATATTGGTATGCTTGAATCATTCTGATCAATTTGGTGGCCCTGGTGAATCGTAATGTGGTGAATATTAATGGCTTATGTTTCTGAAGGTAAAATTTCATTAGTATTTTGCTGCCAGGCACACTACTCATGAAAAGAAACAAAAGAATTATTCTGAGATGTAACAGATGTACTTGCTATGCATTTCCCTATCTGTTTCATTATCTGTTTTATTTCATATATTAAGAGAGATTCCAGGGGTGAAAATGAAGTTCTCACATTGTTCTTCGAACTTTCATAATTACCCTCTCTCTTAATTGCTTATTAGATGCCTATTTATTTATCATCGAAAATAACAAACTTTGAAATTCATTAGGGTGTGTTGCCTAATGATACAACCCAGGAAACAGCAAATAGTGGTAAGAACATTTTAGGACATGCAAGAAACATCATGTGTTTTCACTTTTCTGATAAAAAGGAATTACAAAGTGATGGATTTTTAAATATGTGATTTTTTTTTGTACAAGCTAAAATTATAAGTAGCCTTTTTCTTTTTAGCAACATGATTTTAAAAGGAAATATAGTCCTCACCCCCACATAGGATCGGCTCACTTGGCAGTATTTACATTTTGAGAATTGAAGCTCCATTGCTAATAGGTGTGATTCTAGATTACCTGAATTTAAACCTGCTACTAATTCCAATTGACGAATAGCTTCATAATGAGATAGGGTTCCTCTCCAAGATTCTCGGTCACTGCCTCCTACGGCTGTTCAACTACCCAAAAGTTTCAGCACTTAGGTTCATCATAACCTTCACAATGTGCTTTAAAAGTATGCTTTTTCGGAAATCTTACTTTTTCATATTCTATTGATGCTTATTCCCACTGTGAAGCTTGATGACTTTCCCTGCTAAATTTTTTGCTAGATTACGTATATTCTGTTTGTTTTTATATCCGAATTACCTGCAGTATGCGCATTATGTATTTCTTGTGGATCTTCGTAGCACAAAGTTAAAATCTCTTCAATATTTTGTCTTCAGTTGGGCATAGTGCTCTCACTTATTGCAAGCAGCAGTATAGATTCCGACAACAGTAATATAATGTTGCTAAAAAGATGTAAGCGAAAAATATTTACTATGGCTTCATTAGGCAAAGCAGCCTTCATGTTTGAAGATGAAATGTAATTGTCCGCGTAGAGTGCATGTTTCTACACACAAGTCTCCTTTCTATGTGCTATGACAGGAATGACAATCTGATGAAGGGAATCCAAAATAATTGTAAATGGTTGTATGCTTCCTCCTTGCAATCAATTGTGTGCATTTTCTGTAAGAAGATGCTGGCGGCCATGGGAAGAGCTAGCTAATGTGTAGACTATCTGACTTTCTGTAGACTCTTAACACCACCGTGTAATCCATTAATGGCCTGCCTTAAGCTCCTTCTTTTTCTGCCTTTCTTCACTGTCGCCATGGAAACCTGCGAGTTGGATAAATTAGATTAACATAAGAGCAAGAGTAATTTGTGGAAAAAAACTTTGGCTTCATAAATTAACATTGATTTCTGAATCTTATGGAAGATGGGTTGGTGAAATTGTTGACATTAATATGTAGATGGGTTGGTGAAATTGTTGACATTAGTAGTATGTAGATGGGTTGATCGCTAAATCTTTAAATTTTTTAATATACTTAGTCTGCTTAAACATGTCATTGCATTGTGCAATCTATATGACAACAGCATTACCGTGGGTGCAACTTTTCCTTTCAGTCAGCTGCTTAGTAATATATATGTTTTTCAAGACAAGCACCCATGAGGCATGTAGGAGTGACAGAATGTACCAGTTGATTGAAAAGGATCATCCTTAGGACATGGGAGTTAAGTCTTCCTTATTTGAGGAGGAAGATAGAGAAATTGATGAACCAGATCACAATATTCCACACCCCCTCCCCCGGTTGATGACAGTTCCTCCTTTCAGTTGTGGCCGGTACTAGTACTCAGCATACATGGCTTAGGAAAAAAAAACATACCCATTCTTCAATGGTGTCAATATTTTAGACAGAGAATTGTTTTTTTCATCTTGCCCTTTCAGACTATTAGGCCACATGTTATCATATTAGTTAGAATTTAACACTCGAAGATGAAAATAGCATATCTACAAAGTGCGAACATGGAACAATCTGGTTGATGATCTCCATCTGAGGGATACAGCTAATACAACTCCCTTTCCCACGGCAGAACCTGATTGCCATTTGTGAACCCTGATGATTGCCAAAGCGAGTTCCGTATGGCAGAAACCTGATTGCCATTTGTGGACACTGATGATTGCTAAAGCGAATTCCATATAGACTGATATCGTGAACCAATCTCCTGAATTCATTTGCTATTACGTTGCTATGATAGTTGTTCTAATTGTTGTTGACTATTGTGTCTAAAGTGGTCGGATTGGTTATGGGTTCATTACCGGCAGGTTTAGTAGAGACGAGTATATTGTTATTCTATTTTTCAGGGTACTTTGGTTATGATCTGTTTTAGCAAATATTAGCAAGTTAGGAAGTAAATCGATATCCAAAAGATGGATGAATTTTTTGCTCAGGAGGAAGTTAGTGTAATGACATGTTAATTTCTTTTACATACCTTTGATGACAATGCTGCTTCACTTTGAGCAGTTTCTTTTACGCCATTAGGTGCGTCAGGTTGAAGTTCATTGTTACCTGCATTGCGTAATCTCTTGTTAATTAATGGCAAAAAAACAACATTTTTGATCATGTGTATGTTAGTATAGATGAAGAAGCAAAAGATGGGAAGAGTTTCAAGTGAAAGCTTGCGAGTCTGAATTACTGACGTGCATTTTTATGGTTATCTGCATTTTCTGTGGAACTGGGCGATCCTGGACAAACGCCCTTGTCATTTTCTGTGAAATATATTCTAAAACTGGGTGATCCTGGAAAATCGCCATTGTCATGGCCAATCCTTCTCCCATCATCATTGTCACCCTCAATATTCTTGTCCTCCGCATTCTGATCTTTGGTCTGATTGACTTTGTCCTCTCTTACACTGATTTCAAACGTTCCTTTTTTTGAAACATTCTTTGTTATCCTCTCCTGCTGGTTAGCCTTGCCTTTCAAGCTCTCTTCCTTTACAGATGAAGGGTCCTTATAAGAAACCTTGCTTAATGTAATGCATCTCTCCCTGACCTCTGGCAAACACGTATGTTTTTGCGTATTATCGAATAAAGGATTGAAATGGCAAATTATTTCATCAACGTCTTCATCTGGACCAACGCGAAGCAATAATTTCTTGGAAGGGGTGGCTTTCTTGAGAGCACGCCTTCTTCTAATAACCTCGATACGATGGTGGAAGAGGGGGCGGAGTTTGGCCGAAAATGTTGTTGCTAGTAGGCCATGCGGGACGTCAAGCTTGGAAACCCCGCATCCCATTGCATATATTAGCAAGAGAGAGAAAGAAACTGGAGAGGGTCAGAATGGAAGCCAAGGAAAGAAAAACGAAAACAATGCATGAAGAGAATTGAATGGTTTATTATTGTGGTTTAATTTGTGCTTGTGAAAAAGAAAAGAAAAGAAAAGGGGTGTGAGTGGCAAAGAGAGAGGGCTTTTGTTTCAAGTTTTTCGCACTTGGGTTTGACTTTGACTTTATGTTTTTCTTTGCCCCGAGAACTTCTTTGACTTTATTTTAAATTGTTGGGAAATCGGAATCAATAAAGACATAACAATATGCCGCCCAAGTTTTGCGGACCTAAAACTTTCACAAGTTTTCCGACTTCTGTTTGTTTGGGTTCGGATCTTCTAAACTCAATTGTAAAATTTCAACATAATTCTTAAATTTCGATTCTAAATCTTAAATTTTAATTTAATTGGGTATGTGTTATTTTTTAAAATTTTAAAATTATTAATAAAAAATGAGATATCATTTAGATAAAGATTAATTAGTATATTCGATCGAACACATTCGTTTAGATAAAGGTTAATTAGTACTCCCGCCGTTCCAAAATACTAGTCCTTTTAGAAGTTAAAATTTGTTCCAAAATAGTTGTCCTTTTAGGATTTGTATGAAGTTTTTACACCTACTTTCCAAAATTACCCTCTTACTTTCTCAACTACCAATAACTATTAATTACACTTTATCTCTTTTCTCATTAATAAAAAGAGAGTACTTAATGAGGGTAAATTTGTCAATGTAAATTGTTTCTTAATATATGTGCATAAGTCTAAAAGAATTAATATTATGAAACGGAGAGAGTAATTGGGTATGTGTCAATTTTAAAAATTATTAATAAAATTATTAGACTTGAAAATTCGATTGAACACATTCGTTTAGATAAAGGTTAATTAGTAATTGGGTACGTAACAATCCGACCGAATAATTTTTTCATATTAACGCTTCATTTTTTTTTTTTTTTAAAGAGTTGAAAGAAATGGGGAACCAAGAAATCCTTCCCGCTATAAACGACAGCCAAGAATCCCTTTTCGAGATTCAGAAATAGGAAGTCGAAAGGAAAAGCGTTGAGTAAATCAAAAAGCTATTTTCTTCCCAATGACTTCGCGTTTTACAAAATAACAGCTTTCCTTTACGGAATTAGTAGAATGTTTCGAGTGTCTTGGAAGAAAAAAGTATGAAGAATGCGTCGTTCGGGGAGTTACGAAGGAAGCTTCGAGCGACGACTTCGTCATCTGAAAACAACTGTTCTCCTCGGCAGGATTTTTCATTAAAAGGGAGGTTTTCTCCTTGTTTTTGACCATTTGTTTTTGCTGGGATTGACCCAGATTTGGCTATGAATCGGAGGAGGTCTTTGTAGCGGGGGACAAAGTCAACCCGCCGTTGACGTTTTCCCAGAATTTTCTGCAGACCTCTCTCAGATAAACTGCCACTAACCTCCCGACGCAGCCATCATGGCTTTTGGACGGGGTGCCCAGTTCCTGGATAATTGTTCCCGGATAAAGCTTTTGAATCTATCTGATTCAGAAGGGAAGAGTTTAGGTAAGACTTTCAAAGCGACTCCCGACGGGAGAATCCAGGGAATGAATGGGAAGATCGAAAGGTTAGACGAAGAAAAGATCTTTTGTCCCAATGAACCTTAGATAAATTGTATTGAGACTGAGGGGTTAACGTATTCAAACATGTACCTACCTACCTTCCCTGTGATTGGCTTTGGGCCTTTCCTGCGCAGCCCGCTCAGAATAGGGGTACTTACCCAAAGCAAAAGTAGGGAGAAATAAATGAAAAATATTGTGAAGCTTCCTTTCTTTCAGCCGCAAAAAAGTGCAGGGTACCTCGTCTCTTTTTGTTTTTTGAAAAAAACGCCTCGTAGAACTTATCACCGACTTCATAATTAAACAAGTGGAAGTGCAGTGATGTATGCAGCTGGGCATGGACGAACCTCGATAGGGCCAGCATTGGACTTTTTAAATACTCGAACTGATTGTTCTTATGTATCGTGGAACTGCGCAATCCGAAACTTTTTTGAACGAGATTGAAGGGTTATTAGCGGCATCCCGAAAACGTTCGGGTCCCACTCGCTGGCAAGAACCTCTCGATTTATTGCCGGGATTGAGAATAAATTGGATTGGGAAGTAATACCACTCCCGGAGCAAGAAGAAGCTGCCTTCTCGGACGACTTGAATCTCTTCCAGGCGGACCTTTTGAGTGGTCAGCTTTGGCACTCCTCTGGGGGTTGAGCTTCCGCTGATACGCTTACCAGACAATTCGTTTGATTCTATCTCTGCTCCTTCTGTCTCTGAGTTGAAACCTTGGCACACAGCGGATGATAGACAAAGCCCCGATAATATAGACTTTCTCTCCCTACCGAATATCCCGTAAATAATAAAGAATAGTATCTATTCGCGTTCCAGCTATTCATACGAAGGAGAGGGAATTTCACTTTTTCAAATACTCAAAATTCCTATAAAAAGAGAGAAAAGATAATCAATATATGTATATATGGGTGGGGCATGTGCATATATTCTTGCTAGCTGATTCCAATATCAAATTATATATATATAGGGGCGTGCTCCAATAAGAACCAATTAAAATAGGAACTATAGGAATCAAAGACACAGTAACGAAAAAATTTACTGTGTTGGGAGATTCAAAGACACAGTAAATATTTTCAGTACTGTGTTGTATCTTCGATTTTTTTGTTGTATCTTAATAAGACCTCATTGTATGTTATTACGTTTTTATTGTATCTTCGCATCTTAGTTAGTTTGTTATATATTTACGAATATGTTGTATCTTAATATATTTTTGTTCTATCTTAGTTGATTTTCTTAAAAAATTTGTTGTGTTGGATCTTTATTTTACAAAATACTGACATTTAACTAACATAC
>JAOTQG010111971.1:0-11748 GCA_025631175.1 Iris virginica
TAGTCAAATTAAATGAAGCCAACTAGGATTTTGTGCACTTTTTGTACACATTTCTTTGTGGATGTAGAATTATTCTTTTTTAATGACCAAGATTTACTTATTTTTTCTTTTCCTACTTGACATCTTCAATTTTTTACTCACTAGAGTAAGGCTTGCTTATTTGTTTTCTTTTAAATTTTTGGCATCTTCAATTTTATACTCATTAGTTTTTATTCGTAACAAAATAATTCTTCCTTTACTGTCAAAACCATTTCAATACTTTTTCATATTAAAATTTTCCATTTGTTTCACTTTTTAATATTATTGGTGTTTATTTTGAGTAATTGTTAATTGAATTAAAACATATCATATGCATGTCATCATCTTGTAAGGGAGTTCATACATACACAATATGATGGTACATACTCATAATCTTTAGATATTTTCCTAAAAAAATTGTATGCTTTTCATGTAATGATTATAAATCAATCACTTTTTTTTTGGATTTTTTTTCTGATGAAAAAAATTAGAAGTGCAAACATATTTTTCCATTACACAATTAATATAAGCAAAATTCCCATGTGCATTGCAGGTGGGCTTCACCGAGTGTGTGTGTGTGTATTATAAATTGAAGAGGTTGAAGGGGATATAGACTTGACCCTTATATTTATTTTAGTAAGTCACAAGAATAATAAGAGGGCTTAAAGCCTTAAACTCCAAAGCAAGTGTAGGAGACGTTTTCAACAAGACAATCGTTGCTCCTCTCCCTGACGGCACTTGAACCCCTAACCTCCTCATTAGGGAAGAGAAGGGGATACCACTAGAGCAAGAGCTCTTTGTCACCTAGTGTATATATGTGTGTGTGTGTATATATACATATATATATATATGTGTGTATATATACAAATATGTGTGTGCGTGTGTGTTCATTGAATTGAACACTAGGACATGCTACCAGGCCTGCGCAGCATACAGGGTGTTTGACTTGTACTTAAGGACATAATTTGGTACTTGGATTTTCAGCAAGGATAATGTGAATAGTTTCAGCTTTCTATTTTGTAGTATCAGCCATACGTTTGAGTATGTGCGTTGATATAAAATTGAAACTTCATTGTACATGGCAAGTAAACAAGCAGCCATGTAGACATGGCAGTTTTCTTTTGTGTTTGATGATCATTAATCACATACCAATATAATCTAATATTGGCATGCTTGTTTCCGTAGGGAGGTTTTTGCAAATTCTCCATTCTTTGTTACAGCAGAGGAGGCTGGTGCAATAGAAGCAAGGTGAGTTCGTGGCTGTGTAGTTATTATTTCATGTTCTGATGTTTATACGACTGTGATAGGTGAACTCTTTGGTAACATTATTTTTTATTTTTTTTGGCAGCAAAAATGAAGACTATAGAGAAATAAGTATTCCAGCTGGAAAAACTTATGAGGTATGCTTTTGCTATTGGTATGCAAAGTGAAACGTTCTTATTCTAGTGTAGTTAATTAATGACATGGTCATCCCCAAAGAGCGAAAGCAGAACAAAACATTTTTTTTTGTTATTTTATTTTGCATGTCGCGGCAAAGGTTGCTTGTCTTACATCAAATGGTTATGCATTTCTTCTTGATTTAGACACTTATCTTCAGTAATAGAGGCTTAGCCACTGCCAGAGGCAGGCATGACCATAGGGGCTAGGGCTGCTGCGGTGAAGCATGAGTGGGGTTTCGGATATGGTTGAGGCCAACTCTTCAAGGAACCCAAACTGCACCCGTTTTTCTAACTGCACCATTTGAGGTGAGGTTATTGGGAGAAAGGAGATTGGAGGTCCCGTCTTCAATAGTACTAGTGGAGGCTTGGTAGGGTCTAAGCATGTTGGTTCTTAGAGAAGAAAACATATGAGAATGCGTCTAGTCAAAATCCTTGTAAATTTGGGTAGGCAAAACTATTTATATCACTAAATGTAGCTGAAACGTAGTTATAACTCCTGCTGCTGCGTCGATATACCTGATTGAAAGTCTCCTTGTGGGGTATATTTGTTTACAATCATGTCCAGCTTGACTCAAGTAGGATTAGACTCAACCATTCAACGTTTTTTTGTGGAAATATCAGCAGTTGATCTTTAAATCAAACATGGTTGATTGAGAGAAGGTTCTGCTGGATCCATATAAAATGATACTCACCTTCAATGTACTTGGTTCTTTCATGGAAAAGGGGTTAGTGGAATATGGATAGCAGTAGCAGCTTAATGATCATATTCCAATTTCTTTGGAGCTTATCCACATATAGAAAACTCACGAAGTAACTGATGCCTCACATAAGCGCATGACTAAATTGTCTCCCTCCACCCCAAAAAAATAGTCCCATTGTACCTTACACACATTTTAAGGAAAGTGCTGTGCACACTTGTACCATTCCTAAATTACACTTAAAAATTTGCAATTTTTTAGAAATGAAACTATTATTTTGAAACAGATAAATAAGGAAAGGTGGACTATTTTTTTTTGGAACAGAGGGAGTATAAAGCACCACGACCTCAATTTTCCTTAAGTCAACATAAAATCTGCTTGAATAATTCCAATGAGAGGCACTTGGAATGCATTTGATGTGGGCACTTAATTGTTGCGCGGTTGCAGAACATCTCAACTTAGTCGATGCACTATTCGAATTGGAGAAGGTAAAACTCAACCTGTAAAATGTGAAATTCATCATTTGCGGGATAAAATTGAAATATTATCATCAATATAGGTAAAACTCAAACTTAGATTGTTTGATGCAGCGAGCAATGTAGTTCCCTCCAAAATTGTTTAAACTATATTAATGACGTTATTATATGAAGTATAGAACAAAGTATGATGAAGAACGCATATGTAATAGTGTCACATTTCATTCAATGTTATAATGTAAAAGGAGTTTAATTATAACAAGGGACAACTTCATAAATGGTCCCCGATCTTTTTTGGAATCCAGGGATAGTTCCTGATCTTTGGCAATCAATATTAATGATAAAAGAAACCAAAATGCAGACAAAATTGGGCGAGCCGTTAAAGGCCCATCAATTTACTCTGTTAAGTCACACGTGAGAGTCACGTGCCATAATAACCAAGGGCAATAATGGTACTTTTTCATGTTCCTCTCTTGTTTGTTGATCCTTCCAATTAGCCCATGTATCAAATGTGCAGATCTTGCACACATACGTCGATCGAACCATATAAAGTATCCACAATGACCATTCTGTAAATTTTTTATTAAGTTTTCTGGATTAAAAACATAACAGATCAATGAAACCAATTTAACCATGCAAGGTGACTCTGTAGTTAACAATATTGATGTTATTCTAAAATACCGAGTAAAATTAGGCATCTCGTTTATGTTTTTATATAACTGACATCTATGCGATTGACCAAATTTCTTCCTATCCCCCCTCCCCCCCCCTTTTTTTTTTAAATATTTCTTTTGGTCTATTGACCATTTTCTTATTCTTAGAGGATATATTTTTTTTCACAGTTTCCATTTGTTAAAATTATTATAGAATTTTATCTTGCACAGTAGGACATTAAAAATAAGTTAATCCAAAATATTGCTTAAAAAAAATATTGTAAGCAACCCCCCCCCCCCCTTTTTTTTTTCTATCCCCGTTTCCGTAATGAATCAAACTTCGTTGAAATCTTGTATATATTTCCTATAGAGAACTAAGTAAATTTCATCAAACAGAAGTACCGAAGTTCCATGAGTTTCTACATTAAGTTGACATCAGAGTATGAATTATAGGGGTATCCAAACTAATGAGTCACACATTGAAGCTTTGAGAGAAAGTAGTTGAAACAGATTAAGGATGGAGACACTTGTATCGAAGAAGCAATTTGGTTTATTGCGTGGGAGTTCGGCAAAAGCTATATACCTATTAAGATATTGATGGAATGCTACAGCGAGGGAAAAATGATTTACATTTGGTCTTTGTTGACATAGAGAAAGCTTACGATAGAGTTCCCACAGAGTTAATTTGGTCGGTGCTGGAAAAGAAAGGGGTTAAAGTGAGATACAATTGATGTTATTAAAAACATGTATGATGGAGTATCTACTTTTATTAAAACCATGACAAGAGAGACATGTGAGTTTCCAATCACTATACATTTACACCAAGGATCGGCCCAAACCTTTTGCCGAATGGAGTAACCAAACATATACAAGATGATTTATCGCGGTGCATGTTATTTGCCAATGATATTTTTGTCATCAATGAAATAAAGAATGAGGTTAATGATTAGTTTGAAAATGAGAGAGAAGCTTTATTCGTCAAACTTAAAATAAGTGGGAGCAAAGTAATATATGGCGTGCAACATAAAGTATTAACGTTGTGAAAGTTAGGTTAGATAGAGAAGAAATAATACCACAAAGACCACAATTTCAGGACCTAGGATCAATTATTAATCAAGATGGAGTGGTTGGACATGGCGTTAATCATAGAATTAATCAGGTTGGGTGAAATGGAAGAGTGCATCCGGAGTTTATGTGATCGTCATATGCGAGTAAAGTTGAAGGGAAAGTTTTATAGGACAAATGTTAGGCATGCTTTACGGTACTGGATCGAGTGTTGGGCTACAAAGAAAGTACATGTTAACAAGATGAGTGTAGCAAATGCTAAGATGGGTGTATGGTAAAAGGAAAAAAGATAGGATTGGTAACGAACAAATATTAGAAACGGTAAACGTCTCTCCTATAGTAAAAAATATGAGAGAGAATCGCCTGATGGTTTGGACAATGTAGACTCCTTAGTGCACCAGATAATAAGTGTGATGATGTATAGGGGTGGACCAAAGCTATCATGAAAAACCGCAATATGAAACGATATGAATGATTGTGGCCTATGTGGTGACTTGGCATTAGATCGCGTGGAATGGCAGAAATCATGTAGCCTACCCAAAATGATTAGGACTAAGGCTGTACCACTTCTGGTCCTCCTTTGATTAGGACTAAGGCTGTACCACTTCTGGTCCTCCTTTTGTGATAGACGAGCTCACCAGTTTCAAGATGGTTTTGTACGAAGTAAAAAAAATAAGTCGATGCTTTTGGCGATCTTTTTATTGAATGAATTGATTTTTCTCTCAAATGTAGCAACATATTGTTTAATTCTTTTATTTTCTTGTAAGGATTCCATTGGTGCGGAGGCTGTATAGACGTTCTAAATCTTGTTAATTGCATATTTCCATATTATAAGTGTTGTGCATATATAAAATTGGAAAATGATATCTTGTAAGAGTATGTAGATGAATGCTTTCAGAATGCGTTCATTTTCACTTTCTAGTTTGTCTACCTGTTTGGATATTGATCATTAGTTTGTCTTAGTGAAACTATTTTTCCATTTCATATCCAGTAAATTTGTGTTGTTGCGTTTGTCTCTAACTTTATTTGTAGTTTTGACGTCTAACATATTGTAAGCCACTAGGTTTCACTGACAGTGGAAGCTATAAATTCATATATTGCTTGGGATTTCTCCACCACACAAGGGAAGATTAACATGGTGATCATCTTACATCTTTATATATCTGGTTGTTCAAATAACTTTAATTATTCTCTTCACAATATGCGGGTTTGTTTAAAACTTGTTTTGCTGAATTTAGGAATTCCAATTTGTGATTTGATTAAACCAGGCAATGTACCAGAAGTAGGTGAAGTTATGTTGAGTAATTGCGGAATGGAGCATAAAAATGAATGAACTGATTAAGATATTAGGGAGAGCAATCAAATTATTAGTGTCACTACATTTTGGGTGTTAAAAGAAGTGAAAGTTCACGAGGTGAAGACCCGAACCTTAAATGGACCGGTAGAAACCGGAAAGAAATTTGCAAAATGAACTTCAAGGAAATCATATCGTTATGCAGTATCTCAGAGTGAATGCAAATGACGAGCTCCTATTTATTTTGCTCCTGACACGGAAACCCCCTTTTCTGTCAGTAACCTAGAGTAGGCGGACATTTATTATATCAAAGTTCGAATGTCATCCTGATTTTTAACCAAAATAGTATCTATTGTACACTTCTCCCACACGTCATGCAGAGAGCTTGTAATTACTGTCACCTTACATAAACTTAAAACTTGATAGTCCTGTGCCTTGGCAAATATTCTACCCTTTGAACTTCTATGTTTTCTAAAATTAAATAATTTAATGAATTTAAATTTTATTATTGTAGTAAGAAGCAACATAATTTGTAGGAACCAGGAATGGTTCAGTAATTCTAGTTACCTGGTTCACGTGGTTCGGATCCGGTTCAGTCTTTATTTCTCTCTTTTCTGTTTCCCACTCTGTCTCTCTTTGTGTGTATGTGTGTGTGTGTATAGTGTATACAGGGACATAGCTAGCAGTGTGCAGCTACACACCCTGATATTTTCCACAAAAATTCCCTGAGTAGCGATGAGACTATGGGCAGTGTAAATGGTTACTCTCCTACACCCCACTTAAAAACCTAATGCTAAGCCAGTGCTCGTCTCCCTCTTCATCCCCTTTTCTCTAACCACTTTTCCTCCAACACAAGCAAACAACCCCTACTATCTGTATTTGACTTTTTATTTGTTTACTAACATGAATAATTAAATCCTCCAAAAAAGTAAATTTTTTGTTTTGCTTAAGTAGTACTCAACAAATATGGGAATGAGATGTTTTGCAAATAAGCACTACATCAAAATACATTTAGCTCTTGTTTTAGGCATTAATATTGGATTAATTTTTTTTTTTAAAGCTTAGCCTAGTAATATAATTTGTACTAAAAAGAACTGATTTCATTAGATGTAGATATAGAAGTGGATGAAATCTGAATTTTATCTTTATCAATGTAAATAGCACACTAATGGTGGATTCACAATCCACTGCCTTCACTTGGCTACATTCGCCCTGCGAATCGGTTTTACATATAAGCAAAAAAATGTCATTATTATTATGCATTGCGTATATTGATTTATATTTTTGAAGAGCCAGATTGTTTTTTACTATTATATTAAATGTTATGCTAAAATCTTGCACCACACGGAACAAAATCCTGAATATACCTCTATGTATATATATAACTGAGTTCAGTGGCGTTTGACTCCCGTTGACTGTGTATGTGCATTTCTGAACTACTAGATTTATCAATTTATATTTTTCAATTTTTATTAAAATGTTACTAATAGATTTATCAATTTATGTACTTTTTGAGGGTATTAATATTATCTTAACACTCTTCATCAATATTTTTCGGAATCGGATGGAATCATGAATTTGAGCTTATTAAAATGTACGGTCACCATGATGATAAATTTATATAAGTCAGCTTGTTGTGAATTAGTTGAAAGTTTAGGGACCAAATTGCTATTTAAGCCTACATATCTGGTGACTTCTGTTTCTTTGAAGTGTACTAAATGAGTTGGATGCCTCCTCTTGGTTGTGCTCCTCCGAACTCTAGTTAATAAATTGCACACCCAAGTAGTTAAAACTTTATTTTGCTTTGGTGGCGGGTGAATGGATATAAGGGGATTAGGTTTTGGGGTAATTAAGTTATTATTTTCAAAATTTACCAAAGTTATTACTCCCTCCATTCTAAAATAAGTGCTATGTTTGAATCGGCACATAGTTTTAGAAGAGTCTTTATAACTTTACAAATGAGTGGACAAACAAATGGTTTCATTGTGGGTCCGAAAGAAACTTATGGTCACCATCCTTTCTTATAGCTACAAAAAGGGAGTGTTATAAAAAGTTGACACTTATTTTGGAACAACCCAAAAAGGAATAGTGGACACTTATTTTGGAACAACCCAAAAAGGAATAGTGGACAATTATTTTGGAGCGGAAAGAGTAATATGTTTATTAATTGTTAACTTACTTCTTGAGGATATTACTATTATCTTACCACTTTATATCCATATTTTCCAATGGAATTGTACGAATTCATATATTTAAGCTCAATAAAAATTGGAAGGTTATCACAATGAATTGTTTTTTTAATTCAGCTTGTCCTGAAATTTCATGGACCATTGCTCTTTATGACCAAGAATTTGGTGACATAATTCTTTGAACTGTGGTAAATGAGTTGGATGGCCTTCTGTTGGTTGTGCTTCTCCTAACTCTTATAATTGTAGTTAATAAATTGCACACTCAAGTGGTTGAAAATTTATTTTGTTTTTGGACAGGATATTGGATTTAGCATGGAGTGTACGGATCCTTCAGGGCGAAAAACTGTATGTTCTTGATGTTAATATTCTTATCCTGTTTCAGTTTCTGCAGTTGCTATTCCTTGCCGCCCCTTTCTCGTCTTAGTGTGTGTGTTGTCGCTTAATTGGTTGGATCGGAGGAGGTTCCTGTGTTCTTTTCAGCGTTTGACTCGGTCTTTTGTTGTTGGCCTGTGGTGCTTATTTGATAGCTGATCTTGCCTTACAGGCGCTATGAGTCTGACCAGGTGTGTATTGCTTGCTGCGGATTTGCTGGTATTACTACTCCAAGTATTGAAAAGCATATACTCACCAACGTAGATTCCCTTGCAGGGTAACTTCTGCACGTGCATGGCTGGAAACTACAAACTCATATGGGACAACTCATACTCGACATTTTTCAAAAAGGTTGGCAGACACATGTGACTTTCTTTGATCATCTGTTGCTCCAGAATGGCTTCCTTTGATGCTTTTACAACCCACTGTAATTTTCTTAGTTGCAAAAATTTGCCTTTTATTATTGCAGCATGGAAAGATAGAGTCTAGTTGGTTTACTAGTTATATATACGTGAAACGTGTCGTAGTTATAACCAGAAAATATGAGAATCATACAGATAAACTGGTAATTAGCATTTTACTAGAGCTGCGTGGACGAATGCATTTCGAAGTTCTCTTTCCCCACAGAACTGGATGAGCATCTTCAAAGAATGCATGCTCAACTGCACGGCCTCTGGAATTCTCCCTTTCTTTTTTGACTTCTCTACTGCTTCTCCTTTTTAAAATCGTTTTTGTCTTTGGATTGATCTCCTATTTAAGTATACGTTTCCATAGAAGCTCTAATTTGAGCTACAAGAACTACCAAATATTATCTTTCCTTGGTTTACTCATTACTGCGCCATTTAAGAAGATGCATACAATAACTGTTATAGTTGTTGCTGAGCAAAAAAAGAAGAAGGAAGATGCATGCAAGATCTCACTTGGCATTTCAAGTTTTTGGCTGCCAAAACAAAATAATACTCCCACCCTTTCAAAATAGAACACACCCCTATTTACTTCCACGGGTTTTAAGAAAGTTTTGATTCAAATGTGAATTTCTATAATACCGTCACGATGTCTTTAACAGGTATCAAGTCCGTGAACTTATATTTTTTGTTTCTTACTAAAAAATGTTGTTGACAATTAGTTTATACAAGCTTTCTAGAAAAGGAAAGGGGAGTTTCCTTTTTGGACATTCCAAAATGGAATTGGGGACTCTTTATTTTTGGGCGGAGGGAAGTAGGTTGTATTGCACAGAACCGAAGGGAACGGAAACTGAAAGAGAAGAGCTACGACCTTTATTACTTGGTCAATATCTTGTAAAATGCATGCGAATCATATTAAATGTGTATTGCTTCTGCTTTTCTGTCAGCCACTGTCCATTCTGGCTAGACATTATTGTCAAAGCATATTTGTAGTTGATCACATTGGAGCTTGAAGTGATAGAAACTCTCAGTTTTGTAACTCTTATTTTCATTGTGTTAAATATCTGGAGTAGGTGCTGCGTTACAAGGTAGACTGTATTCCTCCTGTCGTGGAGCCAGTACCCTCAGATGCTTGATCCCAAAAGATGTGGGAGGATGTAATGTACAATGTATTGGACATTTCCATACAGGAGACTTTCTCATTCAATGTGTTTGAAAGTTGATCAAGCTTTTTAGTGAAACTTGTGGACAAATTGATGCCTTCTTTGCTAATGTTTATTTGTGAATAGCTTTTCAACATGTAGCAGAACAGGTGTGATTCTTGATGTAACCATGCAAGTTGCGAACTTGGAATTCTGCTGGTTATTGGAAGTAATATGCTTTCATCCTTTTCAAGGTGGTGTTTCTGAAAAAACAGTATATAACCTGTGTTGATATATGAGGCTGAGAATTGTAGCAGGAGAGGACTGAGGAGGTGATGGTCTATTAAGTTACTGTTGCAGTAGTAAAAGATGCACCGATGATCTGTTTGAGTACTACTTGATGTATGAGTCTCCCTCCTCGCACGCTTGGACACATACACTCACACTTGTCGCAGTTGAGTAGTTAAATCATTTTGGTGTTCTGCTCTAGTTTTTTTTAATGTAATTAAATTAGAAAAACAATGCTCAATTGATAGAATGTCAACAATAAATATTAACATCATTCTTTAAAATGTTGTGCTTTGGACAGAAGTACCATTGCAGTGCCTCCACTGAAACCTTTTGTAAATATGACATTGCCTTTGAAAGTATAGTCCTTTCATTTTTATTCGAGAATCTGTTTCCCTTTTTCTTTTCTGGTATGTTGATTAATCAAATCAAATGTTAATTTACCCTCGGACTCCCCTTGTACATGTTTTGAGTTGTTGTAGATGAAGGTAAACTAGGAGGCACACTACAATAGGTACCTAAATATCGTATGAACTATCAACACAATGGCTATGTTTAGAAATTCATCGATACAGTATCAAAATCTTTTACTGTGTTGGTAAAGGGAATTTACGAACACAGTAGCGAAATTTTTTTACTGTGTTTGAAAATTCAACGATTGAGATTGGTTCTTACGGTTTCTACGAAATTTAGGTTCTTTTGAGCGATTATTTATATATATATATAATAAATACCTAATTAGTATAAAAACCTGATGGTCCAAGCCTAATGGCCAGTCCAACAAGTCCAACTAAGATAAAGTCCAACGAACAAGTTCAATTATAAGAAGGAAGATTTTGGATCGCTTGGGCCCAGTACCTAAGTAGTGGTACGACGGTATGTCCAACGAGCGATCAGGATGATCGCCCAAAAAATCTATTTCTTGTCCGCCTATTTACGTCATTGCTTCTTTGTCTGCTCAATGAGTTTTTATTTTTGTTAAATTTGGTCCATCTTTTCACTTTTCATAACTACCCCTCAACTTAGTAGACACGTGAAAAACACATAATTGTTGACGGTCAAAATTAATGAGTGATTAATGAAGGGACTATTTAAGACCATATTTTATAACTTATATCAAAATTGAACTTTTTCAAAAATGAAGGATAATTGATGAAAAATAAAAAAATACAAAAATTATTTATGAAGTTAAAAAAATAAAATCAAAAAAGAAATGGAAGGAGTACTATAAATTTGCAATCACTAACACTAACCATTGCAAAATTATACTACCCATGCTTCAAAATAAAGAATTGGGTTTATAGCGTTTTAGACCCCGATGTTTATCCAAAATCGCAATTTGGGCTCCCAGGTTCAAAAGTTCGCAATTTGGGCTCTGATGTTGCATTTTCGTTGTAATCCAAGCCTTTTCGGACGGAATTTGTCAAATCCTAACGAAATTGCCCCACGTGCACCTCACATGCGAAAATTGGGGGTAATTCAGTCATTACCCATTTCCCATAAGCTGAGGGCCTAAATTGCAACGAATTAAAATATTAATTTAAAATAATACTTAATTAAAAAATACCCTAGTTAAAATATATCATAATTAAATATTACCCTAATTAAAATATACCATAATTAAATATTACCCTAATTAAAATATATCATAATTAAAATTTTCCTAATTAAAATATACCCTAATTAAAATATACCTTAATTAAAATATAT
>JAOTQG010111982.1:0-11747 GCA_025631175.1 Iris virginica
TTTCATATACGGACCCTCCAAGAAATACCACCTACTATTGACTGTACACTATACCGTGTACGTACACTACAGACTTTTCCCTCTCCCCTCCACTCCCATTGGCGAACCCTGATTATAAGACATTGCATCGTCAGGTTGACTCCCTCAGTGAATCAATTCATCAAACAGTTGATCTGCTCCGAGTCTGTGCCTCGTGAATCTAAATCTAACTATCAATCTATCTAATTCTAAAATGTCGAAACCCACTACTAGATTGATCTTTTTCCGGTACCTCCACCATCAAATCCACCCCACAAAACCTTACACCACTCCCCCACTTCCCCATTGTCTCCCTCACCATCCAAACCCTTATCCTAAATCCCATTTCTCGTCATCCCCTTTTCCGAGAATCTTTGAATCTACCATTAAAAAACTAAACCCACAAGCCAATCTGACCAGGAATTTACAGGGTTTGAGGTATTTTTCAATCAAGGATTCGGGTTTGGGGAATAAGTTGAATTCGGGGTTTTTGAGGAATGCGGTGAAGGAGCCTGGGGCGACGTTTAGGAATACGGTTGGAAGGTATAGGGAGGCTGCTGGGTTGCAGGTGGAGGCGTTCTGGAAGAGGAATGCTCTGGTCTTGCTTGGTGCAGGGGCCACTGTGGTGTGTATTTTGTTGTGGAGGGTTATGTTTGGGATAGCTAATACCTTTGTTGGTTTGTCTGAAGGCATGGCTAAGTATGGTTTTCTTGCCCTTTCCACGGCTATTGTCGCTTTTGCTGTGAGTTTCTCTCCTTATCATGATCATTTGTTTTGGTTTTACTATGTGATGCGAGAATCCTTTTGTGTTGACCAATGGTATGTTGATGGAAACTTAGTTTATGCATATTCATTATGTTATTGAGGAGATCTTGAAGAACTCTTTACTATGAATAATCAAGCTAGAACATTAGCAATGAACCTTTCTTAAAGGATTTGGTAAACTAGGATATCTCCTTTTGTGAAACGGTTCGGCATTAGCTAGTTCCTCTTCAATTTAGCTTTCGCTTGATCTAACACCCTAAAGGGATTAGTTTGCTTCCTCTTAACAGTCTCGAGTTAGCATGGCATGGATATTATGCATTTTTTTTAATGGCGCAGACATGACTAAATGACCATACTTATTTGATAACTTTTGTGCAAAAAAAAAGAGTCGAAATAATGATATGCTTACTCTTTACTGATGCATCGGAAGATGATATAGTTGCTGCATTTCTTGCTAAGGTCCCAGTCTAAGCTATGCTTTACATTCATCTGCTGGGCTGTGAGTACTGATATTCGAGTATACGGATGGAGAAGTGTGATGTAAAGGAGGAAGAATGATGGGGAGAAGAATCCTTGTTTTGGATGGCTTTCTGTAGTTCGAAAGAGAAAGATGGACGAAAGAAGGTTAATCCGTTTGTGTGTTTGGCAGAGAAGAGAAGCTTTTTCGATCAAGAGTTTGCTAGCTTTTGGTAGCTGCTTTCTTCTTCTTTTCTAGCTAAATAATGTAGGAAAGTCTTCGAGTAATAACTCTTATTTCTTACTTACGTTTGCTCTTCCCTCTTCTCTTTTCCTTCTCCAGATCGAAGAAACTCTAGTTATTCAACTCATCAATGAACCTTTGTTCTTTGTGAATTCTTTTTTATGAGGTACCCATAGTCAAGCTTGAGTAGTACTCTGGCTTGCATTATTTCACCAAGATAACATGGTAGAAGTTAGCGCTCTTGTGATCAGGGCCTGCTAGACATAGCTGATTTAGGAATACCTTAAACTTGTGGGGAAATGACATTGGTACCAGCATTACGTACTGCTTGCACATAAAAGTTAGCGAGAAACTAGTTCAGGAGCAGCCAACATGGGATTTTTATATTGCTGCGAATCAACCAAATGAAACTGTGAATTTCTTGTAGGGTCTACCACTATTCAGTTATAAATACGCTAATCTATAGTGTGCCTGACGACATGCTTGATCAATCAAGCCATGGATATCTCCACCTATGTATGACTTCTTAATGTAGGAAGTAATTAGAAGGATAACAGTACTTCATCCTAAAAAGTAGTCTCAATTTCCTTTTTTCTGTCCCCAAAAATAGTCCATTTCTATAAATGGCTAATATTTTAGTGTAATTTAGAAATGCTTTATGTAAATCTAAATTCTAAAAAGCATGAAATGTGACAATGGGACTATATTATTTGAAGTGTGTAGATGAGGAAGATACCTAAGTGCATGGATTTGTAGCATCCAATGTCTATCTTAGACGTTCCCTTGGGCGTTGGTTCATATAGTTATTCTTATCCCCAGCTCTAATGCTTTCCAATACTAGTTAGTAAATTTGGGATTGAATTCAAAAAATAACAAATGAAAAAATTTGTGTTGATATCAGCCGGAAAAGTTAACGAATTATTCTTACAGTAAAGAGTGATGTCTAATGTATTCACCGACTGTGTTCTGAAGGGCTTGTATCTACGTTCAAGATTTACCATAAATCCGGACAAGGTTTATAGACTGGCGATGAGGAAGCTTAATACATCAGCTGGAATCCTTGAGGTCATGGGTGCTCCTCTAACTGGTACTGATTTAAGAGCATATGTGATGTCAGGAGGGGGAATTAGATTGAAGAATCTGAAGGCAGGGATGAGGAACAAACGGTGTTTTCTTATTTTCCCGATACGAGGTTCTGAGAGAAAAGGCTTAGTAAGCGTGGAGGTCAAGAAAAAGAAAGGCCAGGTTCGTTGCTACTTGCTGTCCTGTTACTCATTTTTCATGTACTCCTTTCGTTCCTCTCAATCATCCACATTTGTAAGTCAATTATTTAAAGAATGCGAATACTCTACTATATATATTTTAGCTTGATGAATTGAAGTAGTTTCTTGTTTAATTGTCTTAAGTTTACCATAAAAGATTATATTTAGTTAAAAGGAAGAAAAATCAGAGCTCATATGTGTGGTCTAGTCATGCTAACTTTAGCAGTCCTTGCGCTTTCTTTGTAGTATGATATGAAGTTACTAGCAGTGGACATTCCCATGGCATCAGGCCCTGACCAGCGTCTATTTCTGATTGGGGATGAAGAAGAGTACAGAGTTGGGGGCGGTCTGATTGCTGAACTAAGAGACCCCGTTGTTAAAGCGATGGCTGCAGCAAAGGAATTTGAGGATCGCGACATAGAGGAAGACGAGGAGGATGCTGAGCGAGAACTTCAGGAAGCCGAAAGAAAGCACCATGAAGAACTCGAAAAGCTTGAAAAAGAGAGTTCACAATGACCCACTCGCAATGGCAGCCTTGTTTTCTATTCTGATCTATGTTTTGTTGTTATGTTCATAGGAAATACCAAAGCCCTTAATTGGTCATTTAGAGATAAATTATGTAAATCACCAATTTGCATTTGGAGGCGAGTTGTTTTTGCAAGGCTTGTATACCTTGTACGGCAGGGCTGTGTTTGGCACATCGTTGCATAGAGTAGCTGTAGCCACCACAACAAAGGATACGGAGAAATTACGTCCGGGCCGAATCACACTAGACGGTGTTGCTTTATAATAATTTTACTGCATTAGATTCGATGCCCATATTGCTTTGTGATATTTGCTTTCAGTGAATTTACTTTGCAACTCAACATTATAATGCGAGATAATGACTTGAGTTGTTGGTAGACGTGTTTAGATATGGATGAATAACTACATTGGCTACCTAAGCTATGCCGACTAAATGAATATAAAGAAGTTGCCGGTTTGAATGAGGATTTGTCTCTAGTCCTTGTCTAGAGAAACTGCATTTTGGCAATAGCCTGCATTGGACCAGTACGGGATGCAAATAAGCCAGGGAAAGAGGATGAAGAGGGTAGAAGTATGAAACCATCTCCAAAATGCAGCAGCATCAGATAAGTGGCATTTATAAATAATATGCGACGTGTTCACTAAAACATTACACATACAACACACGTCGAAAACAAATAAGATGATGCACCGTGAAACTAGACATTCTTAGACCTGTTCAAGCACATCACCAGAAATAGACAGCTACAACGCTAGGCATAGCAACGACAATACATAACTCGCACTTAGGATCTTTAGTTCTGAGGTTAAGCTGTGAAACTTCCAAATCTCGAGCCCCTTGTTACCTTGAATGTTCACCGGAGAAATGACGTGCCCTATGGGAGTAGACTATCGGGGTGGGCTAGTAGAACAAGCCAGTGCCACACTAGGCACACTGATATAATGTAACAAAAGTTCGTAGCCTGCAATTATGAGGCAGATATTGCTTTATAGCCTTCCTTCTCAAGAAGTTGTGCTATTGAGATATCTCCAGTCTTCACGATCCTCCCATCCTCCTAAAGTCAAAGTCAAACCGGACACTAATTTAGGGATGGAGTACATATACTCAAACTACATGGTTGATATGAAGAAAGCAGTCTCAAGCCTATCTCACAAAGAAAGAAAGGACATTCTCACCATAATATGGATGTAGGTTGGCTTTATCAAATCCATTAGTTTTTGATAATGAGTAATCATCAAAACAGAATTTGTAGGAGTCAAAAGTGCATTGACTGCTTTTGCCACTTCTTGAAGGGCATCAAGATCTAATCCTGAATCAATTTCATCCAAAATAGCCAAGTCTGCACCCAGAACCTGAAACAGTCGGAGAGAATTGGCATCACATCTGGTGTCACACACAGCACCATAACAGCAGAAAATATTAATACAGCTCCACTTTTTGTTAGAAAGGAGGATAGAAAAGGCAAGGAAAACTGCCGCCGGTTGCATTTCAGACGCATGGTTATTTGATGGAAAAGAAAATCTATAATTTTTCCAGCCACAAACCCTCCCTCCTTCATCCCACCCCCACCAAAAATGAAGAAACAAATAAAAATTAGCTGAAGTCATAAACGTACCGCCAGTTGTAGTATCTCATTGCGCTTCTTTTCACCACCACTGAATCCTTCATTAACATTTCTATTCAGGAAGTCTGGTTTCATATTCACTTGTTCAAGCTTGGGCCTTATGTAACCCCAGAACTGCAAGCACAAAAGGTTTTCAGGAACAAAGTGAGTACAAATGACAAAAACTTGGAAATCGCACAAAAGAGAAAAAAAATTGAACTTGGTTGGTATCAAGTATCACTATTAATATATAGATGTTGGTCAGCTTATATATATCTCGTAAAATGACCAAGTCAAGTCGCCCTGCCAGTTTTCCATGACACTCTCGCTGGGTCATTTTTTTGCGTTTAATGACCTCTGCATGTGCTCAATTTTCTGATTTGATCAGATGCACTCGTTCAGGGAATTTGGTTAAGCCAACAGATTAAGGGTGAATATGTCTTGAAGAAAGTAGAGGTTTATCTTAATTATAATTTGGACAAGTTTGTCCCAGGGAAAGTAAAAAAGTTTCAAACCTACCAAATATAGTCACATCAGAATTCACTCCCTCCGCTTCCTTCCTTCCATCTCATTTCTCTGCAAACGGGAAACTTGGTCCAATGTCGACATAAGAGTATCCTTTTGGAGTTTGGATCAACATAATGCTATCAAATATGAATTTGAAAAGAGGTCGTTTCCCTTTAGCTTGAACCAAGCTGGTTGGCTAACAAGCAAGCCATTTACATGGTCCAAGGCAAAATAAACTGAAGGCAACGTACTCCCGAACTGCATCCCCGGAAAGGTAAGTCCAATAAGCATAAAGGGCTTCAGTGTTTTTGGCAGCAAAGCACCAGCCGCACCACTTTTTTCAGTTTCTGCTCATACAACTTGGTTAGCTAATGAGCTTTGGTTTTACAGTCAAAAGATTAATGCATAACACATTTAAAAGCTCGTCAAGTTATTTAGCTCCACTGGAGTTGATTCAATTGGTCCTAAGGGACGATTTTAAAAAATACACCAAGGATTTAGCTCTGTTCTAACAACTATTTAGGCTTCATTGAATGTCAGATCCTACAGATCTAACATTGAGCTTTGTTTGAAGTTCATTCAATAAACAAGGTAAGCTTGAGTAACTACTGCTCATTTTGGCTTGTTTTTTTGCCTCTTTTCCTACTGTTTCCTAGTATTTATGCCCCCCACACCCCCCCCCCCCAAAAAAAATAAATATTGTTCATCATTTCTCTAATTTCACTCCACCATCTCAATCACAATTCATCTGTCTAATCCGAACCACATAATTCAGAATTTGGTGAATGCAAGTGAAAGAGAAATATAATTGGTACTCCAGACCCAAGCTGAGCATAGACATTTAAATGCGATTAGATATTCATTGTAGCAACATTACGAACCTGAAGTGGATCAAGCTCCGCGAGACCAAGATGCCTTCTTCTGGCATTATATGCCATTTGCAGAAAGTCACTATTACTAACTCCTGGAATTTCAACTGGGGACTGAAAGCTCAAGAAAAGCCCAGCAAGAGATCTGTCTTGGGCTTCCATGTCAAGCAAGTTCTCACCTTTAAAGGTAATTGTGCCTCCTGTAACTTCATAATCCCGATGTCCAACAAGGACCTGCAACAATTAAGTTTCACAAATAGGAATAGGTTCAAGTGTTCACCTACGGAAAGATAGTAGTTTTCCCAAAGACAAGAGCACAAAAAATCAATGTCAATTATGTTATAAACCATGGCTGCATCAGAATCAGGGACAAAACTGTGGAAGACTGTGGCGGCCATGGTACTCACCCCCAAGTATCACTCATACTTCTAAAGTCGTTTGATATTTGAAGGTATTACAATGATATAAATGCACGCAATTCAGCCTCACAACAATCTGCCATGAGAAGTCACTTGACCCTCTTGAAATTCCTAAAAAAGCTCATTTGTACCCTCCCACATAAAGGAAAACCACTCTACTATGTCATCTGACCCTTCCGAATTTTAAAGACAAATCAGTTAAATTTGAACATGATTTATAGTAAAGCAATTGAAACCTTCTGAAATATTCATGTGGTTCTTTCCCTCTTACTCTTTCCGATTCTTATTTTTTTTAGTAAAGCCTACTGCCAAGTACCGAAAATAGGTAATTCTATTTGCTTGTAAGATTATAATAACTACAATATAAGAGTTTTGAGCACAAATTTATTATTCTAAAACACTTCGTATACAGCACTAAAGGAAAAAAAATGAGGAACCATAGATGTTTTATAAAGCATGACAAGTCGATATTAAAAATTAAGGCCCGAAAAAGTAGTTTGGTTTGGTTTTGTTTATGGCTAAATTATGGACTGAACCACTACTATTGGTATGGCAATCTTCTGAACCATCAAGGTGCCGGAATCAAACCAAACCTAACCAGATGCCATGTTTCATTGATTTGGTTCTAATCAAACCATGGTTAGCAAAAGGAAAATATTGAAGAACAATCTAATGGATTTCCTTCTACTACCATAACTTTAAAATAAAGGTCACACACACACACCACTCCAGCTTTATACATAAATACTAATTAAAGAAAGTACAGTATATTGCACAAAGTTCATATTCAAAACCGATGAAGAAAAATTAAATTAAGAACTTTACAAAAGCTGCATCAGATTTAAAACTCAATAAAGTACCAGTTTAGAATGACAATTCTTAAAGCAGTGAACAGACCAAATGAATTCAAATCAACAACTTGGATCAACTACTCTACAGCTCAACTCAACTCAACTCAACTCAACCTTAACCTCATTCATTTGGGGCTCGCTACATGAATCCTTTTTCGCAGTTCAACACGGTTTAAGTTTAGGTTATCATAGAGACCACATTCTTTCATATCTTTCTTAATTAGGGATGTCCATGTTAGCCATTGGTCTTCCCCTACCTCTAGCTTGGGTAATCTCTATCACACTTCCTAACAGGTGCACCATAAAACCTAAGTTGTATGAGGCCGAACCATCTTAAGCCTTTTCGTTTTCGCGACACTCCTCTTATTAGCATGTTCTTTCTTAGGAGCATGACAATTTTTTTTTGTTATTCTTTAAGTTCTAAAACCATTGAACGTTAGTTACTAAATTGGTTTGGTTTGATGGTTTAATGGCTCATTTTCACTTAAAAGGCTGTTCAACTAACTTTTAATGGAGTTACTGCTCAAATTTTGTTTTATTTTATTTTTATAAATCTTATAAGTTATAATATAGATTTTTTAAAAAAGTACTGTTTTACTTTTACCGTTTACACAACATATTGCTTCGTCCCCCAGAAGAGTTGTTTCTGCGTCCACACAGATTTTAATTTTTTTTTCCAATCAAAGAAATTTACAACCTTATGACCGCACATTTCAGAAAATCAATGTTCAACAACCCAAAACGAAACTTCATGAGGGTGATACTGACCTTGGAAAAAGTACTCTTCCCAGAACCATTCTTCCCCATAATAGCATGGACCTAACCAGTGTAACAATTTAATTACATTAGAACCGTAGCAGTTTAAAGTAGACAGAAAACTAAGCAATAACTTATTAGCTTGTCTGAACTATAAAATTGCAATTCATGGAACTTTTTAAAGCAATTTGTAAAGACTCTACTGTTAAACAACTGAAGTAAAACAAATCCATCTCAAATATTGATATTGTTCAGTGTGACTTCAGAGAGTCAAATTGGAACCCTTTGCCTCCCCACCTCCAACCCAAAGCGGCCTAACGAAAGAAACAGACATGACTTATATCGGTATTTAAGAGAAGAATAATAACCAAATGGGAGGGGGATGATAAACCTTTTTCTCAAATTATGGTCTATATATGCCAAATAGTCAGCAACCTAATTTCCCTAACGTGTATGTGTGGGATTGAGAAGCTCCATGCCTTCTTATGAGGCTTCTGCGTCTTCAATAACCAACTCCTACCGAGTTCTACTAATCTTCCAGCAGGTTCGGAATAAAGAAGAAACCTAAAGTATAAACAACACTACAGCTGCTGAGGAATCCTCCATTGACATTATTACTCCCTCCATTCTGAAATACGCGTTCTTTGAATTGGCACACAGTTTTAGCGGAGCAATTTGACTCTAAAATGCAGGGGCACAAAGAACTTAATTGTGAGTCCAAAAAAACTTTTACGACCAGTACTCTTTCTTTTTGCTTCAAAAAAAGAAGTTTGCAAAATAGACACTTATAATGGAGCACCCGGAAAAGGAATAGCACTTACTCTGGAACAGGGTGATTTTTTTTAAAAGACACAATAAGAATTAATTGCACAAGGGGGCAAAATACAAAAAAGGGGACAATACTGCTAAAACCGTAGGAGCATAGTTGTCAAATTGTGTCATATCATGAATCGACGCACCCCAATATCATATAACGCGTAGTCTCATAAGATATAAAACACATTTTAATAAATTATAATTATACATGAAATAAACAGAAATACTATATGTGAGTAAAGTTTTCAAAAAAAAAAAAACAGCCCCCTTCTATCTCCCCTACCTTATTTAAAGTGAAAGAAAAGATGGAGGGAGTGACTCAATCAACAGACTGAGTATGATGTAAGATAGTCCATCAGACTGAGTATGACGTAAGATAGTCCATCAGTGGGAATATGCATTTTACAACAAAATCATGGAAGCGACGAGGACTAAAGGGGGGGAAGTGACTTGGTGGATTGATTTCATTCTGGAGCATATTCTAAGTCAGGCATTAATTTTATGGTTAGTGTTCAAAGACAGAATGTACACTAAGGCTCTCCCAAGGCGGATTACAAGTGCGATTAGCCTTGTGAAAGTCTATTTTGGTATCTCACTACATCTATACTGAAGAAATTGGGGTGTCATTAATTCTTGTAGTCTATGTGACAGGGAGAATGAGAGGATTGGCCACTTGTTTTCTGTAATAACTTTATAACAATTGATGGAGAGGGGTATTGAGGTCATGACTTGTGAAGAGGCAAGTTAATTGATATGAGGTGCAAAATTGGATGAAGGATGGAAGTTTTAGTAGGTGAATTAAAAGCATGAAACCTGCATCTAAAGCATAGCTTTTCAGATGGAAAGAAATGAGTGAGTACTCCAGCAAGTGACACCCACTAATGAGTTAAACCATCCACTCCAAAATGAGTGTCAATTTAAAGTGTTTTGAGAAAATTAATGAAGTGATATGCATAAGCAAAATTAGTGGCACATGTACTTAATCAAACTATTAGCAGAAGACATTGCAGATAGGACTGCCACCTATAGGTAAGTCAGAAGAATATAGAAAACTCCATTGTTTGTAAGTAATGATTCAGGCACTGGCACCTACATATCCGTTAACTGTTTGTTTGTTTAAGCTTTTCTGTTGCCAGGAGATAGGCATTTGTGCGAACTGAATTCCTCGTTGGTATTGCAATTTAACTCTGAAATCTTCACCCAAAAAAAATTCTACTCATAGAAAGTCAACTCATGAATAAAGCAGAGAATTCAATTGAACTTAAACAGGACTCAAATGAATGTTTATACGTGCATACACACTTATATACGTGCATACACACTTATATAGCGATATATATATAACTATATATATATAGAGAGAGAGAGAGACTGAGAGAGACCTCTCCTTCGTAGATGGTCAAGTTAATGCCCTTGAGAACGGGCTTCTTAGAGTCGGCGATTACGGCGGTTAGGTCTTTGACGTCCAGCAGCAGCTTCGGGGAGACGCTAACGGTTTCAGTGCCGGAGGCGGCCTGGGAATCGACGGCGAGGGTAGCATTTAACCTCAGTGATGGAAATTTTGGGGAGAAATAGATACGACCAAGGAATAGGGTAGGTGCTGTAACTAACAAGGAATTTGAGGACGAATTGCGGGACGAGATAGACGGAGGTGAGAGAGAAGGAGTGGAATAACAGCCCAGTTTATGGAGCGCCATTGGGAGAAGAAACAGGCCAGAGCCGAGGCGAAATACGATAAATTTATCGTGAGCATCGTACGGCAGGTGCGCGTCGTGTATATACTCAATTTCGATTTAGGCCTGGATCACTCATTCATCTTTTTTAATTTTAATTTTTAAATTTTTAATAAGTCTCACTATTTTTTTCAATCTCTTTTTTACTTTTTTATTTTAATTACTACATAATAAAATAAAAAATTACTGTTTATGCTCTCTAAATTAGGATGGTGCTAAATACTATCCCTAAAATTCTCATTACGTCCCTATTATACCTAAAATAACTTTTATTCAATTAAGTTTCTTCACGTTAATCCCAAATTTTTTTGCAGAAGGAAGAATCAGTAGATGAAGTTTAAAACGCCAAGATTTTTTATACCAAATTTGAGTTGATATTTATGTTGATCAACTCATTAATTTGCTTAAGTCTATTCTATAAGCTTAGAGTAATTATACTTAACTGTTATTTCTTAGATCTCTTAGCTTAAAGTATTACAGTAAGTTTGTAATATCTCAAGTGTCCCTCTATTCTAACCATTAAGCTTGCATGTACATCCTCAAGCACAGAGCTGATAGCTTTGAAGCTATCATAAGCTCAGGGCTAAGCCTTAGCTTCACAGAATGCTCGTTGGACTAAGGACGGTCACCTAAGAAGCCCGCCCCCGCGGCACACACAGAGCGGTCACTTAACATGCCCACCGTTCTCCCCGCATCTTACGTTGAAAGGGCGGCCTACCACTACTTGCCCTTCAGGGTGCCAGCAAAGACTCAGCCTATCCAGGTGGCATCCAGAGGATCCCCCGTATTCAAAACCAAGTCTTCCGCCAGTCAACCTTTGAGATAATCACGCCTACAGTTACTCTCCACCATGGGGGTTACGCCCTCATCTCTCCTAGCTAGAAGGAAGGAGGAATTCAAGCCAAACGGCTACCTTATCATT
>JAOTQG010111993.1:0-11747 GCA_025631175.1 Iris virginica
TTAGCCCCCGGACCTAAGCATCTCTTCAAAACCCAAAGGCTTGTGCTTCCGAAGCCTAAAACAAAAACGGAGGTGGCAACTCTCATTTTCACGATATATGAGTGGTCACTAAAGAGAAGCCCAACACAATGCACTTAGAATTTCTCACGCAAAAGGCGCCCGATGATACCTTCATCTTAGACCCGATCGATCACATTCGATCCGAGGGCGCGAGAAAGCGAAGGGGGTTCTCACAGATATGAATGTATATCCTTCTAAAGAATTGACATAGAAACAGGTGCAAGCAATCAACAACTTTCACAGGCAGCGAAACAGTGAATTTCAATATCAATACAATAGTAGATTTAAACATCCTAACCTTTCATATTGAAATCAGAGCAACGTCCTAGATCCAACTACAGCAAATGATGTACACCAATATCCGCAAATTCAGAAGAAATCAGCGTTGGAAGAGGCATTAGAGAAATTCATTCAAGCATCTCAAGGAATTCAGCAGTCAAACGAGAAAAGATTTAGCCCACAAGAAGCTTCCATATGAAAAATAGAGACTCAAGTAGGTCAAATAGCCGAAGCTTTACAAACACATTCTGCTGAAAAATTACCAAGTCAGCCTGAGCAAGCAAATGTGGTAACCATTATACAAGAAGAAAAGCCACATGCAATCGAATAGGTACAATTCTTTCCTAACTTTGAGGACATCATGGAATTAAAGTTTTAAACTGAACAAGAAGAAGAAGGAGGAGAATATATAAAGATGTATCAAGGTAAAGACAACTCTTCTTGTCCATTTACATTAAAGATTCCAAAACTCAAAGGATTTACAAAAATGAAAGTCGAAAAGGAATTGGAAGTGAGTAGAATAAATAACGTAACTAATCACATCTCTAAATTCAAATATAATGTAGTTTTAAATGAGGAAGTGCCAACTAAAAGATCCTTGTAGCTTTAATATTAATATTTTGATAGGACAAACATACAATACTAAAACATGCTTGACTTAGGAGCAAGTATAAATATATTACCCTATCATGTCTACATGCAATTAGGTTAGAAGGATCTTAAACTAACAATTGTGAGACTTCAGTTAGCAGATCAATCAACAAGAACACCTAGAGCTGTTCGTGAATTCGAACCGATTCGAATCGTTTGGGCTCGTCTCGACTCGATTCGCACTGTTTTCATGAGTCAGGCCAAGCTCAATTTTGAGGCTTGTCATATTTTGCGAGTTTGACTCGACTCGTAAGGCTCGCGAGCCGGCTCGTTAAGGACTCGCTAAAGACTTGACTCGTTAAGATTCGAGACGATTCGCCACGGTGATGTTTAAAGGAACAAATTATAAGTAAATTAATTTCGTTTTCTTATTTTAAAGGAACAAACTTCAAATCAAAATTTTTATTTTTCATAGTTCATAAGTAAATTGCTAATACTGATAATTTTTTAAATATTCTTATAATTTTTTTTATTTAAAAAAAATCAGAAAGGACAAGAGCACAAAAATAATTTAATAAATTATTGGCAAGATTTTTAGGGTGCAAGAATTTGGACCTTGGGCCTTTGGCCCATATTCCTATCGAAAAAATCTCGCGAAGACTCGTTAAGAGTCGTTAAAAGTCTGTCAAAATACGTTAAAAAGTCCGTTAAAACCTGTTAAGGTTCATAAAATTCACGACTCGTAAAGTCTCACGAGCGCTCGCGAGTCCATTACGAGCCAAGTCCAGCTCATTTATTTTAGGTTCGACTCGAATTCGTGAAAGTTCAACTAGTAAAAAAATGTGAAAAGATTGACTCGAATTCATAAAAATTCGGCTTGATTTGACTCATTTAAAACCCTAAGAACACCTAAAGGTATAATTAAAGACGTTGAGGTTTATATGGAGAAATAAAAAGTTCTTGCAGATTTTGTCGTTCTAGACACTCCAATATCGGATCCTTATGTTCAACGTGTGCCTATTTTACTAGGAAGACCATTCATGACCGCTGCTAGCAAAGTTGAAAGATATAAAATACAATTTTTTGAATTTAGGGTTCATGTAAAACACTATCTAATTTTAAAGAGAAATAGTCGGAGGGTAAAAGATTTGAACCAGTTTGGTTTATAGGAAGGGTTATGCCGTTGTCAAAAACCATAGTGTCATTGTCAGTAAATGGAGCATGCATAGAGAGGTTGGCCAAATCAACGATGATATGATGTAAAGAACTGTTGTTAAGAAGCCAGGAAGGATCAGTTTGAGGGGGTGTCGAGGCGAAGTTAGCCCTTGGCTGGCACGATTTAGAATGTTGGGGACTAGTGTTGCATGGTACAGAAGGTCGGGGTGCCTGACAAAGGGCATACAGCTGGTCTGATGGTTGAACAAGTCCAAATTGAGGGCATCATTTTGCAGAGTGACCATACACACCGTATGCTTGACATGTGCCCTGATATGGGCGTGGAGCAGGGGGGGAAGAAGGGTTTGAATGCCACTGCTGGGATAAAAAACTAGAGGAACCAGATTGAGGGCACCAATTGGATTTGGGTTGAGGCTGCATACCAATGGGATTCATTGTCACACGAAGGGAGTTTGGAGTGGACTGAAGTGCTAGACGAATTTTGATTTCAGGATTTAAGAGTTTCTCATGAAGCACGTTGTAGGTGATGAGTGTTTCTCGAGCGCGAAAAACATCGATAATGGCTTTATACTCTGGATCGAGGTCATCCAAGACTTTCTCGATGTGATCTTCCTCATCCATCATCTTTCCCAGCAGTGCCAATTGATCAACCCTTGCATGAAAGAATTGCATTTATAATCAGTCACCGTTTTCGTGCCCTGCGTGTGATTCTTGATCTGATTCTTTTAGTTGGAAGTTGTGCCCCCAGCTTTGCTTGACATAGGTGTCTCATAGAATCATCCACGGTTCTATGGAAGTTATGGCACGGTTGACCAGTGGAGCAACAAATTGAGAGAGTGAACCAACCAACAACATAGATGAGTTTGTCTTGTCTCATCCATGTTTGATACGCTATATTGGGAGTAGAAGCACCATTGACATCAACTATTTTTGGGCGTGGCTGCATAGAGCCGTCGATGAAACCTTCAAGAATATGACCTATGAGGATAGATTCGAAGTGATTTTTCCAAGAAATATAATTGTTGGTATGAAGCTTGACTGCATTGCCATGCGCAGGAGTAATGACAATAAAAGAGTGAACAGGATCTTGAGGGTTAAGAACGACGGGAGAAAGTGTTATTGAGTCGGCAACCATGGTGAAAAAAAGTAGAGTTTGAAGGATTTAGAAACGTTGGCTCTATACCATATAAGGTTTGTGCTTAATTGATGTTTTCAATGTAAAGAATGTAGATATATACAATTGAATAGAGTCTTCTATGTTGATCTAAGCCTACTATTGCTATAAAAGCTATAAGAACAAAGGGGATTGAAGATCTAAATTATGTGCGTATCTCGTGAATTATCACTGTTCTTAAAGTGATAAATGCCCCCACTATTTGCTGCAAGGTTAATGGCGTTTCACCTCTAGGATTAGACTTGCACCCGAAGAACGACGATCAACAATTATCGGTATTCTTCCTTAAGAATGAAAGAGAGTTGAAGAGTGAGAGAGAGAGAGAGAGAGTAGAAATGAGAATTGAATTGTGTGTTTGAACACTGCTGGAATTACTGAATTTATAGGCCAAGACATACCCCTTCTCAACGGTCATAACCATTGGAGAAAGAAACATTTCCCGGTGGGCGTCCCAACGCTCGGACCAAAAGCCTGAACGGTCATGACCGTTCAATTCAAATTCAGCCAAACCATCGTTTCAGAGCGTCCCAGCGCTCATTCTGGGTGTCCCAGCGCTCAACAACTTTTGTCAGACTCGTTAGAAGAACTGACAGTAACGCTGCAGCGCTTCCCAGGACGTCCAACGCTCTGAAATTCAAAACTTGAAATTATAATTCATTTCTTACCCTTAACATGATCATCTAACCTTAAATATTCAACAACTATTACAATCATCATGGGGAAGGTTAATCCCTTGATTTAAGCCTGCCATTTACAACATAAGTCCTTAATATATAACAATCAAAAATGATTACAGAGAGTGATTTTCAGGGAGTGATAGTTTCCTTCTAAAAACAATGATGGATATTGAACAATATGTATACACGTAATTAATCATAATTATAATTGGATCAAAAATTTACTTTGACGATACATAGCGAAAGAGATTAGGGAAGAAGAAAACTTCCTTAAATTCTCTTCGAAATGAGCGTCACGAACCCTCATTATTAGTCTCTCTCTCTCTCTCTCTCTCTCTCTCTCTCTCTCTCTCTCTCTCTCTCTCTCTTCATCGTTTATATGTGTTTTCTATTATGTGTCAAAACTGATGGAACCTCACATCTATTAATTAAAAAAAAAGAAGGGACAAATCCTAACTATGTAAATTTTTGTTAATATCCTTTTCATCAAAGAGCCTAGTTTATAGGGCGATGTGTACAATTAATCAAGCCGTATTTCTATTAAGAGTCTAATTTTATTTTATAATTTCTTCACTTGCCACATGTGAGATATAAATACACAAACTTTTTGATTTATTGTGATAATTCATCGAAAAACATTACCTATCGATTTGGCAAAACGAAAAGGAACCACGTAGACGAAGGGGGTTATCCATGCTTTGAGTTAAACCAAAGGGTCAAAATAGCAAAGTCCAAAAATTATAGGGTTTATCATGTTAAATACCATAAAGTAGTAGTAGTATAACAACAAGAAACAAAAGACCCAAAGTGTGAGTGAGACTTGCTTTGACGGCGAAGAAATTTCCAAAGTTTGTTGTTGTTCCTCTTTTTTTCCCCAACTCATATCGTCCTCTCTTTCTCTTCTTGTCTAGGCTGTCTTTAATTTTCTTAAATGTGGATATCTAGATGGAGTAAATTAAATAAAATTTAATCTAAATAATAGAAAAAATTAGAGAGAGAGAGAGAGAGAGAGAGAGAGAGAGAGAGAGAGAGAGAGAGAGGTGTTGATTGATTGCGTTAAATTCCCTCTGCTCTCTTTTCTGTTCGTCCAGTGCCTTTTTGCCTCTCTGTCCCCTCTTACTAACCTGTCCTATTTTTAGATCAATCACCTGTTTAACATAAACAAAACCCTAACGAACACCAAATCCACAAAAGCAAAGAGTGCAGGTAAGGGTAATCCTTCAATTTCGGTTTGTGTTTTCCACTGTCTATGGCTGTTCTTTGATGAAGTATTTTGTGGGTTATTATTGTTTCTCTCATTTCTTGACAATTTTGACCAATTCCTCTCCTCATTTCTGGCTTTTTCTTGGATCTTCTTCTGTTCCTGATTAATTACTGTTCCCATTCCCTTTCTTGGTTTTTCCAATAAAATTCGATTCTCCCATTTTGCCGTTCGAATTGTGTGTTGAGGGTTCTTATTTGAATTTCTTGATATCAAACTTGATATCATCTGGTGGCACACGAGATCGAATTTTGTTGGAAAACCAGGGCCCTCTCTACCCACTTTGCTTTTCTTCCTTGCGTGAAATTTTGACTATCTTCGTAATTTTGTTGAAATTTTTTGTGACCTTTTCTCCATTCATTTCATCGTCGATGGACGATAGTAGCCATCGGCGTGGTCTAGTGGTACGATTACGAAATTTCATTGCATTTTGGTAATGCAGTTGTGTGTCTATGTACATTTAATTGCTTGTGTTGCATTAATTGGCGTGGGTCAGTGGTGAGATTCATACTAAATTTCTCTATCTTTGGTTTATGTGACATGTATGTGTGCATTAGGTGTATTTAACTCTTTTTGTTGTATTTATTGCGGTTTTATTTCTATTTCGATAACAGTAAAGAAATCCTCGCAGCCAGCTTTCTGTTAGCGTTAAAATGCCGTCAGTTCCGATTATTTTTAAATGTTTGCCAATGAATTTACTTTTTCTCTTTTTGGAAGCTTGAGTCGAATGGAAAATTGTTTGGTTTAAATAGCCTACATGAAACTTGTTCTTAAATGTGCTGAATGTGTTTTTCTGCCCACATTTCGTGATTCATGATCTAACTTCCTTGAGTTTACCATCTTCGCCCTTATTTCTTATTTTAGAGTTTTCCTTTTTTAGTATCTTTGATTTATTAATTGACTTTAATGCGGGGATGCTTGCCTTTAGGAATAGGAATTTTTGAGGTTATTATGATGGTTCTTTGTATATAGATGCTGCTGCCCCATTCTAAGTCGTGGTGCAAAATTTTTTGTTTCTGCAGGCACATGCACCTCCGCCTGGATACTTTACACAATTGGACAGAAGGACTACTGAGGACGATCATTCGTTTTTGAGAAAGAAAGCAAGGATGCGCAGGTGGCTGTGTTGCACTTGTCATGTAGAAGAGTCCTACCCGTCACATGAGAATGACCTCCTTAAAAGCCCGAGGAATCACGCAGATGGTATGTTTCCTTGAACTCCATTTTCTTCTGCCAGTTCTGTATACCGGCAATGAAAGTAGGTGTCTTGTACCAACCTTCTTTCGGCTTTTCGTTAGCCTTTCTTTTCCAAGCGAATTCTAACGTAGATCTTTTGGGGGTATTTCCAAAGTCAATGAAGATTACATTTTGAAAACCGTTAATGTTCTCATTTGATGCATTATGTCATCTCCTTCTAGCTATGACGTAAAAAATAAAATACGCTGAAAAAGCGTGCATTGGATCCGTAGGAGAACTCTGTATGCTATATTGATGCAAGGGCGACATTTTAGACATGAATATTTATTCGCGGTTTCATTTATAATCGCATGAGGGGGGAGGGGGGGTCACTTTTTATCTGGATGTTACTAGTCAACAGTGTTTCTGTACCAGAAAAAAGAATCCTGTTAATATAGAAGGAATGAGTTTTCTTGACCCGAATAATCTGCAGTTTATAATAATTTTGATCATTTGATTGTGCATAAATCTAGGTCCATTTGTTATCACATATAGGCCAAAAGTGAAGACATTGCACTTTGATACCTTGTGTTTTATTTTGTTTAATTGGTCTTGGACAATGGAAATTTCCCGTTCTTCACTTCAGGTCCTATTTCCTTCAAGTATCAATAGCTGTAAGAGGCTTGTCAAAATAATGATCAAGGTGGTTGAATAAACAAATTTGTGTTCTCATAATATGTTGGATGCATATATGTCTTCTAATCCATGGTTTCATCACATGTTCGCCAGCATCGCTGAAATTAACTTTTGAGGGCCCTAGAGCGAGGACTTCTAACTTAGTAGTTTTACGGTGACTACCATCTCTGATATACTCGGCCTAGGCTTGTTCTTTAATTGATCTTTCTTTTTTTCCCGGGAAGTGAATATCATCAATAACCTTCAGGCTGAGGCATGTTGAATCTTCCATATGAAGTCATTGCCTAGGTACAGGCATAGCAATGTCAACGTAATTGTTGATGTTGAGACAGTCAGATGTACCATATAAGACAACGAGGTGCAATCTAGTGGTAAGACGCCTTCCTTGTTTCCAATAGGTCACGGGTTCGAGCCACGACCGGGGTAAGTGGGGCACCCCTAACAATCCTCTTTAATAGAAGAGAAAAAAAAAAGATGTACAATATAACCTAATTGAAGAAGTGGTGCTATTTTATAGCCAAGCTTGGGATTGTACTTCAACCTTTTTTAATATTTTATTTTATTCATTGTTTATATTCCAAATCTGGGGCTTGATGAGTTCCAATGTTCGGTTTATAGCGAACTGCTAATGTTACACCATTCAGTGATAAAGATGAAAATTATAAAGGGAATTATGAAGAAAAAATAACTTAAAAACCTGTAGACTATAGTTGAATCCAAAAATGTGTAATGCAAATTTACAAATGAACAGAGAGCTTGATTACATCACGTTTATGATGGGTCTTTAAATCCATTTTATAGTGTTGTAGTATCTCTGGTACAGATATAATAACTTGTATCTTTTTCCTGCTCGGTCCATAGACAATGGTTCATATTAGACTTAGTAGCTTTACAACCTAACATACTTTAATCAATTTTTATAATTTCTCTGGTGGAATGCAAATGAAAGAAAAGAAGAAAAACAGGACTTAAGTTAAAGCTTTTTTTCCTTTTTCATTATCATATATTGCAAAACCATTGCATACATTTTAGGTAGAAAATATATTAATGGCAATAATATTTGTTATTCTTATTCTCAAACAATTTTTTATGATATGGATTAACCTTATAAAAAATCAAAAAGTAAAGTGAGTAGTTAAGACTCGCTTTTTGAATTCCTCAAGTGAAAGTGAGACCGTAAATTGGAACAATAAACGAAAATTGTTTCCTCGTGGTAGGGAAATTGTTAATCTGTTGACTGGTGGAACTGGAAGCTGATTTCTTTCCCCATCCGAGGGTAGAGATACTTTTATTGATTCCTCTCGGAGTCTAAGTTAATCATGAAACCTAGAAAAGACCAGGACGTAGGCTTTGGATTTGGCTCTTATCTAAAGAATTACCCTTGTTAAGTGGCTATGGCATTTCATTTTAGAGCCTCACTCACTTTGTCATCGGGTGGATGAAGCATATTTGGTAGTCACAGAAATGGGTGGGAGAAATGGAGTCAGACCTTCTATATGGTAGGGGATCGGACCTTCACCTTCTATGACTAATGTGAGTCCATCAAACTTTATTCGCCAATCTTGACAACTTTTCTTTTCATACGCAACTTTTCTTGTACCTTTGGTCTGTGGTTATTGCGGTGTATGGAACCTTATTTGCTTTGTTTATTCCTCTCTTGGAATAATGAGGGAGGAGAGGATGAAGAAGAAGAAGAAAAAGAAGAAGAAGAAGAAGAAAAAAAGGGGAAGAAGAGGTGTACCTTGAGATTTGCAGCAGCAGCATCCCCTTGTAAGGTTAAACCGGTCTTTCCCTTCCAAGGTGAAGGTCTTTATTTTCCAAGGCCAAGAAAGTTTCATTGTATTAGAGTTTTCGTGTATTGGCACCTGACGTACTTCTGGCCACGGTTTTATTGGCCATTTCCCCTTGACCCGGTTAATGTGATGGGTTGTATATCTAATTAAGATTTCCAATGTTTAGCGAAGTCTTAGCTTAGGACCCCACTACTCGTCATTTTTGGTTTGGTATTGCTACTGCACATGATCTCTAGAGGCACCATTCCATCTTAGCGTCCGACCACCCCATTGCCATTTGTCTTTCGTATCATCAATAGAAATTTTATTATTTGCGTGAAAAGGTTGACCTGTTGTTCACGTTAGTTATCTCTGTCCAAGATTTAGTTATTTCTCTTCTTCTACTTCATTTTTGTTTGAATGATTCACATAAGAAGCAGCATCTATGTTTTGGGTGCTCCTAAAATCAAAATTCGGTTATGAAGTTGAGTACTCTGCCAGTGCGATTTGTTGTTGCTCAGTGTTTAGCTTTTATCAGAATGTATTATGAAATGTTGGAAAATAGTTGTGTTCCCATAGTGGAAACTCGTTATTGTGTTTTTTCTTTGATTTTTTTTTATTGGTTTGATAGAGCTATGAGGATCAGCAAAATAGGAAAGGAACTGGTTATAAAATATAACTAGTTGCCGCAGAGGAGATTCGCTAAAGGAGTTGACGGAGATTTACTTCACCTAGCGTAAATTTGAAAAGCTGAGCGCCGCACTAATCAACTCTATTCTCAATGCTCATGGAACACCGCTATCATAGGTTGACTTACATATTGAAATGCGAAAGCAGTTCACTTGGCCTAATTAACCTGGAGACATAAATATAATATACTGTTCTACAATCACATTCTATTCCAAATTCTTTCCATTTGTTCCTCATAGGCACACCACTATATGATGTTTGGCAGTGTCACAAGTCGATGAGTACTTTCTTGAGATCCCGATAGGACCAGAGTCACCAGACAGCTGTTTTGTAACGTTCATAGATCACATTTACTTGTGAATATTATTGTAATTCTATTTCCCCTTGCCATCAAAGAGAGCTTTCCCTTTTTCTTTAAAGACCACTGTACTAGCAAAACAGTTTATTCCAGTTTACAAGCATTTTAATTAGTATCTATGGATCTGCTGTCCTACCTCTTTAAAATGTGTATATTGTTTGTTCATAAGTATTCTTCTAATGTTTTTTTAATATATACTGATCATAGGACACCAGAAGGGTTCAAAGGTATCAGCTCCCGTCAAATCTGATGTGCAGAAAGCGGTCCCCCCAATTGAAGTCCCGGCACTTCCTTTGGATGAACTAAAAGAAAAGACTGACAATTTCGGATCGAAGTCATTGATTGGTGAAGGCTCATATGGAAGAGTATACTTTGCAAGTCTAAGTAATGGAAAAACTGTGGCTGTGAAAAAGCTTGATGTTTCAGCTGAGCCTGAATCCAACTCTGAGTTTCTGACTCAGGTAGGTCAACGATTTCTAATTTCTAATTGAATGGTTGTATTTTCCGGGAGCATATAAAGGTTCCTTCTTTCATTTTATAGATGATATTTTGTCACCAATATATCTCATTATTTTGGTCCAACTTTAGGTTTCCATGGTCTCAACCCTGAAGCATGAGAATCTTGTTGAATTGCTTGGTTACTGTGTTGAGGGAAATATAAGGGTTTTAGCATATGAATTCGCTACCATGGGATCTCTACACGACATTTTGCATGGTACAAAAAAGTCTTCATCTTTACTTTTATGCAACTTCTTTCCTATAAGCTTCTTTTCTTATCATGTTTTTATTATATAAATCACTTACAGGTAGGAAAGGTGTGCAAGGAGCACAGCCAGGTCCTGTGCTCGACTGGATGCAGCGTGTAAGAATTGCTGTTGATGCCGCCAGGGGATTAGAATATTTGCACGAAAAGCTTCAGCCCTCTATAATACACAGAGATATCAGATCTAGCAATGTGCTTTTATTTGAAGATTTGAAAGCCAAGATAGCAGATTTTAACCTTTCCAATCAAGCACCTGATATGGCTGCTCGCCTTCATTCTACTCGAGTTTTGGGAACTTTCGGCTATCATGCGCCAGAGTAATGTCTCAATACCCTTCTCACGTTGATTGTGTCAGTATGACTAGTATATCAATGCTCTTATTTGAACTTATATATCACAGAAAGAGTAGTGCTTGGGCAAATGCTCAAGGGAATTCACTTTGTTCGGCCCTCTAATCATTAATCAATCTCATCCACACGCATCATATGGTATTACAAATTGGGTATTGACAGTTATTCAGTAAAATGTCTCTTGCTTTATCACATGGATGGTGAAGTTTGCTACCCTGAATGGGAACTGTTAGAAATTGGTTGTTAACAGATCTTATTCTTGCCTTTGCAGCAAGTAAAATTAACTTTCACCATATTCTGTATAAACAAGTGCTATATTACTTGCATGAAACCTTGTGTAGATATGCGATGACAGGACAGCTTACTCAGAAGAGTGACGTATATAGCTTTGGGGTTGTTCTGCTTGAGCTTTTAACTGGAAGGAAACCAGTCGATCACACTATGCCACGTGGGCAGCAGAGTCTTGTCACTTGGGTGAGCCTCTGTACCTGCTTTGCAATCTCTCTTTCTGAAGTCATGTTTCCTTCCCTTTATTGATTGGTAAGAGATGGTCTAAAATCTTTTTGTTTTTCTTTCTATGAATACAGGCAACTCCAAGACTAAGTGAAGACAAAGTAAAGCAGTGTGTAGATCCAAAGCTTAAGGGAGAGTATCCTCCAAAAGCAGTTGCAAAGGTAAATCTCTCTCTCTCTCTCTCTCTCTCTCTCTCTCTCTCTCTCTCTCT
>JAOTQG010112004.1:0-11605 GCA_025631175.1 Iris virginica
GTCAAACAGTGTGCGAGTTGGTCAATTAATAAATCCGTTGCAATTGGATACAAATTTTATTTGTCCAACATATGGTTTAAGAAGTAGAAGTAATGCGTTTCATATGATTTTTGAAACATCTGATGTAGAAATAAACTTGCATTTGTGAATAATAAAATTTTATTAATGACAATTGTCTATTTGTATCCATTTTCTGATCAATGAACACAACATGTTTAATTAATGAACACATCACGTTTAGTCAATGAACAAAACAAGCTATACCAATAAATACAACAAATTTGATCAATGAACATAATAAGTTTAATCAATGAACACAGAGAGCTTTTTCAATGTACACAATAAGATTAAATAAAGAACATCACAAACGTAAACAATGAACTTCATTGTCTTGATCAGTGAACACGCGCTTAATCAATGAACAAAACAAGCTTTACCAATGAATACAACAAATTTGATCAATGAACATAAATAAGTTTAATGAATGAACACAGAGAGCTTTTTCAATGTACACAATAAGATTAAACAAAAAACATCACAAACGTAAACAATGAACTTTACTGTCTTGATTAGTGAACACAACCAGCTTAATCAATGAACAAAACAAGTTTAAACAATGGTGATTTTGAATTTATTAATTTCAAAATTCAGTAAAAAGAGTGAATATTAAACACGATTTTAAAATTTTGAATTTAAACAAATTTGAAATCTCTTCAATTATTTTGAAAAAAATTAATTTTTAAAATTTTGAATTTAAATAGATTTGAAATCTCTTCAATTATTTTGAAAAATTTTAATTTTATTTGTTATAGTAAATATGGTATTTTTCAAAAATCATAAAATTTAATAAAGAATCATAAAAAAAATTGATCTCTCTTGCTCTCACCAATCACTCCCTTCCCTTAATTAGACGAATATAATACACACTCTATAGGGGCGTACGCCTATAATTTTTTCAGTCTTGATAGCCATACAGCACTCGCCTATACAAAGAGCGAGTGTGACATATTTATGCTTGGATCACGAAGAATAGATCGGGTCAGATTATGATAGATGGTACTGTTCATTAGATGGTACCATTCATCAGATGAAGTAGATAAGATATATGAGTTTTCTTGTAAAAAGTCAATTTAGCCCTTTGATAATTATGGAAGATGATGTGATATTTATAATATTTAATTATGAAAAAATAAATAAAAAGTGTGATGTGATATAATATAAGAAAATAAATGTAGAGGTAATAAATTAATATTATTGTAAAATAATATGTGAATATAATATAATCTTCGTAATCACAAACGAGAATAAACAATCGGCACAATATAACATTCACAATCCAAACATTAGCCAACCGACCTTTTAACTTTCGCTTAGAAGCCCATCCCATTATTTGTATTCTGCTTCCCCCGTCCCTCTTTTGTACTCCTCACCCATGTGGGACAAAATAAACCACCAAAGGAAAAGAGGAGCTCTCCTTCTCCTCCTTTTCGTTCTATAAAACGAAAGGAATTTCAAGGAGCTCCTCAAGTCTTCTCTTTTCTGTTGTCTCTCTCTCTCTCTCTCTCTCTCTCTCTCTCTCTCTCTCTCTCTGTACCGTCATAGTCTCCAATTCAACCCCTTTCGCTTCGTGGTTTATTCCTTTCAGGGATTTTGATCGATCGACGGACGGACTGACAGAAAAGGGGTTTGTTTGATTTAGGGTTTGATGAAAGGAAAGCAAGAAATGCCGACGACTGGAGGAGGCTTGCATAGATCGTCAAGCGCTCATTTGAAGAACAACGGCCTGCCTCCTCAAGAACTCCTCGACGATCTCTGCAGGTTCTCTTCTCTCTCTCTCTCTCTCTCTCTATTTGCTTATTAAAAGAATTATGTACATTTCATAGAATTTAATGTGTGGATATGTTTCTACTTCGACTGTGTTAATTTAGTGGTGATTGGTAACTGTTAATTTGTAGTTGTACGTTTTTAGGGTTTGAGAATTGTTGTTGCTGTTCTGGTAGTGTTTGCAAGTTATTGTAGTTGCAGCCTATGCTAAGATTTTGACACCAAACTCATATATCCATTTTGTTACATTAGCACTAGTCTCATTGTTTTTATCAATTTTAACTGGATATAGTTGAAGTTTGGAGGTAGATTATTATTATTATACGTTGCAAATTTCCTATTTAAGTTGTTGAATGTGGAATTTTGATTGCAAACGAAAAATATAGGTTCCTTTGTCTCAGTTGGTTTTTGGTTGTGATTTACTGGTTTTGACTTGTATTTTGGTAACATAGGGGGAAATGACAAAGAAGACAGAACATTTATTTGCAGGTTCAGGAGTATCTAGAATGTTAAAACGCTCTTATATGAGTTGTAGGAAGTATTCACGACATTAGTAACACAATGGCAATGGTTTAAGATAGTACAAACATCATTTATTTGCCATTGTGATTTTTGAATGTGGTTTGACTGCTTTACTAAATAAATTATATTTTTGAATTGACGTCGCTGATGGCATTCATAGGACCGCAGATCTTGAATTTTCTCCTTCGCCTTGCCCATTTCTTCAAATTTAATCTCTAATATTATTTTTTGTCTTGTGAGTGAGGTGTACATGCACTGATCATCTATTACCTTCTGATGTTTTCCTGTTATATGTAGTCGCTTTGTTCTGAACGTGCCAAAGGAGGACCAGCAATCATTTGAGAGGATTTTATTCCTTGTGGAGTATGCCCACTGGTTCTATGAAGACAATTCGGTGGAAAAGAATCCATCTTTGAAGTCATTTACTCTGAAGGAATTCACTTCTTTAAGTATCCTTTGTAGCTTCTTCTTCAGTTCCATCTTTTATAGCTTTGACATGTATGGATGTGTAAATCTACCAGTGGTCAGACTGGCTTGACCTTTGTTTATCTGCTTAGGTCTTGCACTTAAAATATGTTAATACAGCAAACGTCGTAATTATCAGAGTAGTTTGTTGATTGCTAAGAATCGAGAATTCTTTTTGCGCACTTAAACTATGTGCTTTATATTTCGGCAAGTAGCAACCATTATGCCACGTATATAACGTTCTTCTACCCATCATGGTGTTATTGCTTTCCTTGACTTGCAGAAGTGTTTAACAGCTGTGATGTTTTGAAACCTTATGTCCCGCATATTGATGATATATTTAAGGATTTTACCTCGTACAAGGTTCGAGTTCCTGTAACTGGCGCAATCATATTGGATGAAACCTATGAAAGGGTATGTTCTTGTTTTGCTAAAAGCGGGAATATTTCGTTGGTCTTTATTTACTAATGAGATATTTTGATGTGTCATCCTGTGCGTTTCTGCTAAATATAAATTAATTTGCGGCTGGACATTCTTAGAAACGAAGTACATGCATTTATGCCAGGAAGAAGACTGCAGCAAAATGTGGGCTTACCCAAGAATTGCTTTTTGTTTCCTATTTCAGGCCACCTTGATCTAGGACTCCCATTATGCACACAAAGGGAAAATATACAAGGAAACTTTTTAGGGAATGGTGTGTTTACTAATGAGAGTGGGACCTACTAGCTCAGAATCACTTTCTTTGGTGGCACATCATTCTGTAGTTTTTCTCAATATGTCATGTGCTAATTATTATCCTGCGTGGAGATGCAGAGCACTGTCTCTACTAAATGATATAAATGTCTTGATTAGTCACTGTGTCTTTAGATTTGATGAAGTACTAACTTCTCTGATAAGAATGTAAATGGATTTTAATCTAAGAAAAGTAGTAACAGAATAGAAGCTAATCAACAAGATGAAGTGTATTCAACTTAATATGTCCCAAAAAAAAAACATGACTAGAATTTCATGTTAATGATAATATTTTCTTGTCACTAGGAGGTATTATTCTATTGATGCTTCAAGGCCTTGGGATGCTTATAGGTTATTAGATAACGGTTTTGGTACAGCACAGTAATTGATTAACAAGCTGAATATACCTGGGGGTAATAAGTAGCAGAGTATGGAGGAAACTTTTGGTTCGTGGGGATGTTCTTTTTCGTATTCATTATGAACGTTTTAGTTTGTATGGTAGTTTAGGCTTGTGCGTAGACTTAGGATGGGGAGTTTGCGAGAATGTGACCCAAGTAGGACCATTGAGATGCTATTGTCAAAAAAATCTTCTGGGATTTATTGATTTCTATTGGTAAGTTTTAGAGCTGCAAGGCTGAAAATATTGATAGTTTTTAGATAATGAGGATACTTTTCTTTGGATTTGAAATTGATGCTATGCTGCTCTTAATGGATAAAAATGAGTTCTATTTGAGGGGAAACACCCATCAACTGTAAAAAAAAATTACAGGACCATTTACCAATCAGTTGTGATTCACTTCTTTAGAAGTTTTATGATGTTCTATTGTGAAATATGGCTTTTTGCTTCAGATAAGGAACTGTATAAATATCTTATCTTTATATGCTTAATGTTTTGAGCTGTTTTTCTTGTCCAATTGGCAGTGCTTACTAGTGAAAGGGTGGAAGGGATCAAGCTGGAGTTTTCCCCGTGGGAAAAAGAATAAGGATGAGGAGGATCACACATGTGCTGTCAGAGAAGTACAGATTCTTGCTGATTCTGCAAAAAAAAAATCCGCTACTTATATTGATTAATTATAGCTATTCCCGGTAGACTAATTTGTTCAATGCCTCCATCAATTTTTATCAGCTATGCTATTTCAAAAATGCTTTTAGTAAAGTTCTTGTCGTGAAAGGCCTTTTCTGGTCCCCCCCTAGTACTCAAACTTCTGCTGAAAGTAGTTTCATTCTATATTTTCTTGACCCAAACAGAAACAGAATCTCTTGTTAACTGTTCTCACAAAGATATGTTTTTCCATACAAGGGAAAATCCAATATTATTTTATATAATCTTTTCTTTTGACATGCTTCACCTAGTGTTATTGGTTTCTAACTAACGTTTTTCCTTGTTGGGACTGCAGGTCCTGGAAGAAACAGGTTTTGATGTCTCAAAGTTTCTTAACAAAGATGAATATATTGAAATGATATTTGGACAGCAGAGGGTACGACTCTACATAATTGCCGGTGTAAAAGATGATACAGCATTTGCGCCCCTCACGAAAAAAGAAATTAGTGTATGTCATTCTCACCATGACAGCGTAATCTCGTGCAATATGTAGATAACTACCGCTTTATTTATATTCTTAATTTACTTGTTATGTAGGTAGGCTTACTGGTGCATGAAATGCTTAGTTAAAAATTCCTTTTTACATTTGCTATTGCATTCAATTCTGAAATTTTGTTACTATTTGAAACTCAGGCATATAATGCATTCATTGTAAGTCATGTCACTTCTGTATTGAGGCCCCTCTTTTTTAACTCATGGTTGCAAGTAGGTATGATCTGCAGCTTTTAGAAGTTCATCGTCCTTTCATCCTGTCACACTATTTACGTCTGTACATGTGTCAATACAGAAGCCTTTTATGTATCCATGTGATGGAATTGTGATGATTGACATGTGTGGTGCTGAGAATGATGATTTTTGTTTAATGAAAATGGAGGATATTGGATTGACAAAATGAAGGGATTGATGTAGCAATCTTCACTTGAAACAAGAAGAACCAGTCTCCTTGAGACTTGTCTGGAATCCTATGTCAAGATATATGGCATTAGCATTACTCCGAATATAAGAAATCAGCCTTCATTTTATCTAAAATATTGTTTAAACCTGAAATTTCTTTCTGTAGATGAAGTACCTATGATGAAAATTAAAAGTGATTTCTGAATCCAGTTTAGGCCTCTGATTGCCCCGTTAAGAGGTATTATGGGCTTCTGCAGTTTGTTGGATGAGTAATTTAGGGAACTTCATTTTGCACCACTCGTGAAAGGGATGGAAGTGCTAGGTCGTTCATACACATTAAACTGGTAGGACTGGTTAAAATGACCAATCAGTTCACCCAAAGCACGAGAGAATAAATAGCTCCATTAAGGGTCTTAACCAGTATGAAATTCTTATAACTGATCATTTTGTATTGCTCGTGTTTGGCAGACTATGATGTGATGAACTGTGAAGTATATCAATTGAACATGTTTGCTTACCTAGTAAAGATTATGGTTAGTCAAACCATGGTATATAATCCAAGAAGGAAGTTGCATCATAATTTTAGATGGATTGCTTAGTTATCATAATAGGCTGTATTAGACAATGGCTATGGATGACCAGTCGAATCCACCATCTCATAGGAAAGAAAGAAGTATTGAATCCCTATTGTGGCTTATCTGACTAATTAATAAACAGCATGTGCCCACGGATATACTTGGTTTGCTCACATCTACATCAGCTTGTCTGACAAATTGCCATCGGTAGGCTCCCTCCTGCCCACGTTATCCTGACTAACAAATTATATACTTTCTCAAGGATGAAACTAGCCTTAAAGCAATTTTTGTTGTTGGCTACTTACCACAAGTTATCCATTAAACATTCCCTTTGCATTATCGCGCAAAGTCCAATCAGAAGTAATTGAAAAATCAATATTACACTAGACTTGCGCTACCTACATCATTTCACAAAAATATGAACATTTTCTAGGAAGAACCTGATCTAATGGCAGTTTATGTTTGCATATACTTCATGTGCGCATTCTTTTCATTGAATAAGATTGAAATGGGGGCAACTGACTTTAATGTAGCACTTGCATACTGGAGTCACTCATTTTCAAAGCAAATGATAATCCTAGCTGTTTTTGCTACACTTGTTCACTTATCAGTATGACTTGATGCAATAAGTATGATGCCTATATCTTGATGTTGCTGTCTGCTTCCTTGGTGTTGGTTGAGGGGAGTGTAGCATGTAGGGCAGCAGCCAGTAAGACCAGCTCGTGTCCGACCCAATTGGTCAATGATGTGTGGCGTGGCGTGTGGAGTATTTTCCTCTTCTTAGAAATGATTGGTCCCCCCTCTTGTTTGTGAGTAGACATGCTTAGAGTGTGTTTCTCGTATGATGTATGATTTGCATTCCCAACTTAAAGGTATTGATGCAAAATTTTAGGTGTTGTTCTGGATACAAAATGACTCTCTCCTTAGTTTGTGAAGAAGCAGTTGTACCCACCTTAACCAATCATCTGATCTTGCTCTCATCTTCTCTTTCTTTCACCAAATTGAGGCAACAATGTGCATTATCCTGTTTTTGAGCTTTTATTGTTATTTCCCTGCTAATTTCTACAAAATCCTAGAATTCCATTTCTTGGCATTTCATAATCTAAAAGCTCCTTCAGTCTTATTACGAAGATCCACCCACATAATTGATTGATCATTGTACTTGAAGGTTACTTGTGAGAATAAGGAGTCTATTATAAGAAAGTGCCTCAAAAAATCTCAGCAGGTCAAGTAGCACATTTTAAGATTGGTGCAATTGCAGAGGCCGCTTAAGGAACACGATATTATTAGCATAATTTAGCATTAAATTGTTTTGAAACTCTAAAGCATGAAACTCTTCCTACGACAAATTGATGTTGGGTCCGGACATTTTTCAGCCATCTATAAGAATGTGCCACAGTCAGTACACAATTGATTGCAATCTGCAGATGTGTGGCTGAGACCATAGAAAATTCTCCAGATTGGAGGAGGGAGGGGGTTCGTTTGACATCTATAATTACTAAGTGTTATAGACTCCACCATAAGTTAATGTTGTTTCTGTCAAATTTCTCAATTCTAATCGGAAGTCGAACTGCAAACTGCTCTAGCTTGCACATAATAGCTTCTACATTTACAAATCAATACATTCTTGTATGTGTAGGTATACATGATTGGGAATTGGCAGTATTTGTATGATGCGAACATTTACATGCCTTTATGGTTAATGCTGGCAAGAAGTGTGTTAAGGGTTGAGGAATTTTCAGTTTTCATGTTCATATAAACCATTAGAAATGACTATAACGGTCTTTTTTTCTTTTTGGTTCAATTTAATATTTGCAGGAAATTGGATGGCAACGGCTTGATGAACTCCAACCATCAAATGAAGATGTAATATCACGTGGGATGAATGGCCTTAAGCTTTACATGGTTGCTCCATTCTTGAAGTGAGTATATAGTATTGTTGATATCACCACAAAATGATACATCTTTGGTGCATGCTATTTGCCGATGACATTATCCTTATTGATAAAACTAAGTATGGGGTTAATGATAACTTAGATAAATGGAGAGAAGCTTTAGAAGTCAAAGGGTTCAGACAAAGTAGGAGCAAAATAGAGTATATGGCTTGCAACGTTAATGGTAAGAGGAGTATTAACATAGTGAAAGTTAAATTAGATGGGGAAGAAATACCTCAAAAGTAAATATTTCGGTCCCTATGATCAATTATTAATCAAGATAGGGAGATTGAAAAGGATGTTAATCATAGAATAAAGTCGGGTCGAATGAAATGGAAGAGCGAATTTGGAGTATTATCAATCGGCATATATCACTAAAGCTAAAGGGAAAGCTTATAGGACAGCTCTTAGGCCTACGTTATTTTGCAGAATCAAGCGGGGATACTAAGAAGGAACAAGCTAACAAGATGAGTGGGGTATAAATGCAAATGCTTAGATGGATGTGCGGTAAAATTAAAAAAGATGAGATTTGTAATGAAACAAATACGAGAAACGGTTAAAGTAACTGTTATGTAGAGAAAATAAGAGAGAACCGCCAAAATGGTTTTTGATTGTATACAACGTAGGCCCCTTAGTGCTCCAATTATGAAGTGATGATATTAGTCTTAATCAAGCTAGGGATAGGGGTAGGTCAAAATTATTATGGACATCGGCTATACGGAAATACATGAAAGACTGTGGTATGTATGGTGACTTGGCATTGGACCGCGTGGAATGGGGGAAAAGAATTCATGTAGCGGACCCAAGTGATTGCGATTAATGCTTTTATTATTGCTGTTTTATGTTTGATAGATGATATCTCCTCATGTAATGTTATTTTCATCGGTATTTATGTACTATAAATGACATTTTCCAGATCATTGAGATTGTGGATTTCCTCGCATCAGTCACCACGAGCACCAAAGCCTGATGCACCTGCAAAAGGTTAGTACTTTCCTTAATGTAAAAGGTTGACAAGATACATACACCTTGAAAAGTTGTCTGTCACCTCAGTAATAAGGTCAATAGAAGGATATGGATGAAACCATTGTGGATGATAGAAACATTATGGTTTTCATGGACTGTCTTCCCAAAGATTTTCCATAAAACTGTGTTGTGTGCATCTACCTAATCTTGCATTATATGAATTCTTGAATGATGTGGATATAGGTTAACCAGATTAGAAAATGGGTGAACATCTAAATCTGTTTGTGAGTGTATATACCATTGTTAAATCCCTGGTTTCTGAAGGATATTCTCTGCTTTGTTTAAGTAATAAGTACTCCCTCCGTTCTGGGCAAAGACTCCAAGTTTGATAGTCAACTTTTTAATAAATTTAGTTTTATCACTTTGTAATTTTAATTGTATGAAAAGTTATAAGTCTGTTTTCTACAATATCTGAGGTAACTATCATATTTTAAATAAGAGAAAGAAAGTTTAACAAAAAATCAAATATGTATAATTACATTTTTGAATGTGGACTCTTTACTTGGAATGATGGAGTAATTTTTCTTATGGAAATGCCCTCATTTTGCTGGATTAGCTGAGTGCATATTGATTTTCTTACATCTTTTAAGTAAATATCTTTTGCTGGTCTCTTTAGTAAGTGTGCCCTGCACTTGTCCTCATTATTGTCGATGAATTTAAGTTTGAAAGGGAATTGTGAAGTTTTATGAGGATTTAGAGTTATGTTGGGCCTTGCGACTTGTTGCATGTGCAGGTCTTCGTTGTCGAACCATAGAATGCTGTAATTGGAAGCACTTCTAAGTTTCCTTTTGTGAAGAGCTCAAAGAAGAGCTAATGATTTCCAAAGATGCATAATTTATTATGAAGTTTAATCATTATAAAAATTTGGGCAACGGGAGACAACTAGTGTCCTTAGTCAGCTGGGGTCAAGTTAGTGAGTCAGTCGTGGGTTTACGAGAGTGTGTGGGTAGTTGGCCACTTGTAAGAAAGATAGAGGGGTGAGTGAGATGTTTATATTTATGTCCTTGTTGATTCTGGATATCCATGATCTAGAAGGATGGTGTGGGGTCTGTAATTCTACCAGGAGGGGAGGGCTTCTTGCTTAAAGTATTTCAGGTCTATAATTCTACCAGGAGTTGATCGTTTTCTGGTTTAATTTTGGTAGTGTAGTCTCATTTTGGTTGTGATGGTGGATTTCTCGTCTACATCTATCTATTCCCCTTGTGTATGGAATCTTCTTTCGCTATCAAAGTAATATACATCTATGGATGAGAACCAGTCCAGCAGTAAGGTTGATTTCCTTTGTCATGGAGATCAGTCATTCAAACTTGTGAAATTCCTGAGAATGGGCAAGGGGTATATCAATTAGACCTTTCGAGCAATGAAATAATGCGACTGGAAACTGGCGCGCATGCACATAATGAGTATAGGGTTCACTTAGATATTTTACTGGAATGTCGATTTTAAGCTTTTTGTGGTGATGAACCGGAAACATGAGGAATATTAATGTAACATATCCATAATGACCCTTAGGAGCCATTTGATAGGGTTCATTAAGGCGGGATAGTATTGTTAGTAATTTTACATAGGTGTTTGGTAGCCATTTGGAGTGATTATTAATTAATACCCCTAAATCTGGATAAGGCCCTAATACCCCCTTATTATTAATACCTGGGCAGGGGTGGTATTATTACTAACCCGTATAAATAAAACACTGATACAATTTAGAATTTTCGTATTCCAAAATTGTCCATCCTGGATGAGAGACGTTGATGAATCTGCCGGAGGAATCACAGGCAATGCATTCCCAGGATGGGCAGCAGGTTGTTGATGTGCATGTTTGTGCTAGCTTTGAAGGGTCTGAAGTGATTTTGTGTTTGAAGTCTTAGTAGTGCCTCTTCGTTGAGATCAGGTCATTGTTGTGATTTTAGACCTATCATTTTACAAAAAGCAAGTTTACAGGCTAACAAACATTATTATGTATTTAAATCAAGAAAACATTTCCATTTGTATACCTGGGATAATGTAGCCGTAAGACCCTGCAAAACCATAAGCTTTTGTACTGTCCGTCCGTTCCGATGGGCAAGACGGAAACTAAAATTTGTTCTCTACTGAAGCTTCTTGATGGCTCTTACGATAATGCTTATGGGCATGCTTACAAAACAGAGTGTGTCGGAACTCTTACCGGTGTTGGCTTTCGGATTTGGAATTATGCGGGTTTTGCTTCAGTAGATGTAAAAATTCGATTTTAGCTAAACTAAAATTAATTGGACTTTGTTCAACTGCTCTTAAACTTGGTCCAAGTAAAATTCAACTTGATATTGAATAAATTGTTGGAAATAATGATGAGTTTTCTCACACATTGATTGTTTAATAAGAAAATTGTTGGGAAAAATGATAAAACTGAGAAGTTATAGTTAAAGGGACTTTAAACCACATTGGTTTTGCCTCGTAAATATTAAGACTTGCTACATGGTTTTGTCATTTCTTCTCCTCTGATGACTTGTCATCTTTGTTGATAATTTGCTCTAGATTCTCATAGTAAGTGTCAA